>CM062214.1:27780000-27932500 GCA_031216445.1 Lateolabrax maculatus | reverse complement strand
ATAAAAACAAACTTGGCCCCTGGCCATGTGAGGGCCCCTGGCTGAGTGTTGCATCATGGCTGCAGCGTGTTTACATCTTTCTGACTGGTTGTGTTTTAGTCTTGGGTGTATTATAATGATCTTTTCCTAATAAAGACCTCCATGTGTTTGTCTCTGCAGAATGCGAAGTCTGTTCTCAGTGACGCTGCTGCTGCTCTTGGCCCTGACGCTCACCGCCGAGGCCAACAGAAGAGCCAAAGGTCACAAAGGTGAGACATTCAAACAAGAGTCAAACCATCCTGAAGGCATCAGTTTTTACCCTTTTCCTAACCAGCATCAGTTCATTTAAGCCTAATGTAAAGCAGAACCCTTGAAGCTGAAACCATTTGCACTCTTATATTCTAGTTACTCTCACTCCTCTTTTGCAACATGAGATATTATTATATATCAATAACATACTGATGCATAAACCTTTTCCTGCTGAACTTAGTTGAAGTGGGATTAAGATGTAAATACTTTTGTTTAATCTGTAACACCAGATTTTACAATATATTTTGTTTGAAAAATCTTTATCTTTAAGGTAACTTAAGTTGTCTTTGAGTAGATTGAAAAATGGAAATATTCAAGTAAAGTACCTTTTAAATTGTAATAAAGTACATAAGTAAATGTAATTAATTACGTTCCACCACTGAATTTAATATGAAAGGAACCAAACTTCCATGATATTTGCTCATCGTTATATAAACTGAATCTGGTGAACATTATGCAGTGGTTACCTTGTGATTTGTTATCTTGGTGAACCTACATTTCTTCATGTTTCCCAGAAGCCTCTCATGACAGCAGGAATGTACAGCTTGTAGCATAAAGGTTAAAGAGCGAGAGAGCAAGTTTTTCCTGTTGTGATGAAACCGGTCATGCAGCCACGTGTCAACTTCTGTCTTCAAATTCAAAACTTATTCAGAACTCTGTTTCTTTGACACTTATACACCAAAGTGTTTTAAGACCTTTTGATTTCCGCAATTTGCATAAAAACATGATACCTATATTTTTAGATCCAGTGTGACTTAAACTCCCAGAGGAAATCATTATCTCTGATGTCCATCACAAATAAGTTTCCATAAATCCGCTGAGAAATCATAGAAAAAAAGACGCCTCTTAACCGCAGAAGCTGCCTGAGAATCTTCATGTTTTTAACTTTCCTTCAGTCTCAAAGTGACCCAGTGATGTTTGTCTGTACGTCCATGAGGACACTGCAGACAGGAGCTGCTGCCTGCTGGTTCAGACACTTTAAATGGAACCAATTTTACTAAATGTAAACAAATATAGATATAAAAATCAGGGCTCAAGTTGTAGCTCACAGTTAATATTTAGTCCAGCTTCATTCAAACAACAGTTTTTCTTCTCTGAGCTCAACTTAAATCTCAGATCAACAGCTGCACGTACCTGCAGGATTTACTGTTCTTGTGTCCAGCTGTTTAACTTTAGAAATCAATCATATCCAGAGATTCTGGATTTCTAGGAGATGAACAACTTCTTTCACATCAGATTTAAACTATTGTTATTCAAAGCAGAGTATTTTTATATGTTTTAAACCATAAACACAAGTATTGTAATGTAAATCCTCTGTTAGAGGTTTGCACACTGATAAAGGGACTTGAGTTAAGTTTTGTTCTCACTGTGACTCTCTGCTCCTCCAGGTGGTAAACATGATAAATCCAGGCCCGCCTCAGAGTGCTCCACTGCAGACACTCAGTTCGGGAAATGTGTGCCAGAACACGGAGACTGTGGAGACGGTCTGAGAGAGGCCACCTGCAAAGATCGCACCGACAAGATCCACTGCAAGATCCCCTGCAACTGGAAGAAGGACATCAGTAAGACTCAACGCTTTTACTCATGTAGTGATGCAGAAAGCATCAACACGAGGGTCCAGAGAGGAACGTGTGATGTATATTCGCCCAGGAGCTCATTTTAATTGGGTAAATTAGAATCTACGGAGCCCTGGAGGTGTCATGGAGAAGAAAATCAACTGATTTGTGCTCTGGATTTATTATATAATATATTTTGCCTCCTCTCTGTTGTTGAGGGCAGACTGCATCCAGTCTGTTATCCTGTAACACAACATTGTGTTTAACATCCGAAACCTGACGTACATCCACAGATGTGAGTCTGAGATCCAAATCAAACTGTATTAAAGGAAAAACGATCCACAGTGACAGGTGGAGGGAACAAACAGGACTGATGGCATGAAGAAGCTCTGATAAATCCAGAGCACTAATTAAGGGTTTTGTCTCTGACGCCTGTAAGAATGTGAATAGAAAGTGAATAGATTTAAAATTACATTTCAAACCAAATTCAGGACAAATTTCGAACCAATTATTTCAATAAATTCAGGTTCAAACGATGTTGGAGGAGCCTGTGGTGAGAGGCGGGACTAACAGGCAGCATCATGAAGGGGATTGGCTGAGACAATCAATAATTAATAGATATATAGACTCTTTTTACACTTAAATAACCACAAATACAAATAAAAGAAGTGAAATTATGATTTAGGAGCTAAAAGTCTTGTATGTGCTTTGGTGTATTTTGGAGGCGACCTCTGGTGGTCAATGCAGGAACAGCATGTTTTGTCTGATGGACATTTCATGTTGTTTTGAGCTGTAGAAAGAGAAGCCGCACGGTAATCTACTCTGTGTTCGATCATCCAGTTCGATCATTTTTATTTTAGGCTGAACTGTTCCTTTAAACGTGTGTTCAGTGTTAGTTTGAAAGGTGAGGCCTCATGTTTTCAGTGTCACCACACCGACAGACCAAACCTCTGCACATTAAAGGCTCAAATGTCGTGTTTTTCCTTCAGGTGACTGCAAGTATAAGTTCGGCCCGTGGGGATCCTGCGACGCCGCCAGCAACACCAAGAGCCGATCAGGAACGCTGAAGCGAGCGCTGTTCAACGCCGAGTGTCAAACCACCGTCAAGGTGTCCAAACCCTGCTCCCCCAAAGTCAAGAAAACCAGAGGTGAGACCCGAAAGCAGCAGGTTTTACTTCAGTTAAAGGAGTAATACCACAGTGTGGAAATACTCAAAATATACTTGAAGTATTCATTATGCAGAATGGCCCATTTCAGAATAATAATTATTATACTACTGGATTATAATCATTCACTAATTAATAATTAACTGCTTTATATTCTGCTGGGTAGTTCAATCTATAATAATATAGAATATTTTATTTGTTTTTATTATATTTTGTATTATTCATCTGAATCTGTAAAGTAACTAAAGCTGTCAAACATAGTGCAGTAAAAAGTACAATATTATTATAATAATATACTCTGGGATGTGGTGGAGGAGAAAGAAGCAGGAAATGGAGAACAAGTAACAGATAAGTAGATATTTATCACCAGAATTCAGTTGTGATAGTTTACAGCAGACTTGCAGGTTTTAAACAGCATTTCATTGCACACAAGTAACACAAAAGTTACACGTTTTAGCAGAAATATTTAGAAAAATTAAACAGAATAATCAGAAAAACCTCCAGAGTGACCGATGAGATGGTCCACCAGAACTTATTCCTAGCTGTGTGCAGAAGGCAAATAGACCAAATATCACAAAACTGTAAAGAAAACAGTAAAGTTAACTGAACAAATTAAACACGATGAATTAAAATCTCAAGGCTTCAATATATCGAAACAAAAGTTTTTTGATGTTACCAAAACTGAACCATTTCTAACTTAATGCCTTAAATTAACCGGCGCTTCTCGGCACGTAAATGTGTGACCAGAACAAACGCAAAGTGACTTTTTTGTGCAGCGCGATTACATGAAGTTACCTGAAATCGGTGGATTTCCACAATTCAACATACGTTTACTGTACAGAGACGGAACAAAACAGGAGAGGGAAGAACATGAGTGAAACCATAGGACTACATATACAAAAGATATACCTGTTACTTGATTCCAGCTGTCGGTTTTACGTTCACTAAGCCCCTCCTCCCTTCTGGAACGAGTGCTCTGATTGGCTGTTAATATTTGTGGGGTAGCGAAATACTCCAGAAAACGCCCCAGGGGCCGTTTTCCACGCGAGCAACACGTGAAAATTCAAACACACCTTAAAGAAGCAAAAACTAACTGGCTACCTGACAAACTGGATTCAGGTAAAAAGAACAAACACTTCCTGCCTCTTTTAAACAGCATCTTTATCGCAAGAAAAAACTCAAAAGTTTCACATTTTAGCACAAATATTTGGAAAAATTCAACACAATCATCAGAAAAAACACCTCAGCTCAATCAATTCAATCAATTGATTTTAGACGACTGATATACTTTGACTGGTTAACTAACATTTCTCTTCCCTTCTCCAGGGGACAAGAAGTCAAACTAAAGGATGAAAAAAGAGACGCAGAAGACGGCAGGATTTCCTTCCCTCCCTTCAGCTGAACAATCGTCTTCCCTCCTTCATCAAACAACCGAGAGACTCCTCCAAAACACAACAACCACCTTCCATTTTTGGCCTCTTTTATTCTTGTTTTACCGATTCTGATTTGATGTTCTTGTGTTTATTTGGATTAAAGTGTGGAAAGATTTCCCGATATACTCCCACTAGATAATAATGAATAATTCTGTCCTCATAGCTGATAGTTTGTTTTAACAGTAAATCTCTGATAGTCCTAAAAGCTTTTACAGTAGCTAAAGTTAAATTAACATCCAGGAAACGTTCTGAAAACGCTCCTCGATGGTCCGGGACGTCGGTCGCTGGATTATAAAGAGTTCTGTTTTAGAATCACCTTTAAAATATGTAAAGAATTAGAAAGGCTTAGATTTAAGTTTAAGTTCTTAAGCTTAAAAAGAGCCATTTGTCACGGATGGATCTGTAATGGCAAAAATCCTCTATAAAATCTATTTTTTGAACTATAGATTATTGACATTGCAAGATGAGACTTGTATAAATGAACAAATTAAATACTGTACATTGTTTTGGTGACGTTTGGTGTGTTCATTAGTGTGGAAATTAACACAAACACAAGTGATACAAAATCTGGAGCTTGTTTTTAAAGAGAATATAATCAATATTCTTATATTAACAACGGATCACATACCTGATTTAGTGTTATTCAGCCGATTGTTTTGGTTTAACGCTTCACTCTCACAGCTCTCATAGTGATAATGCGTCAGTGTTGTGTTTACAGTTTGTTTCTGCTGCCCCCAAGTGGCCAAAATTAACTGTGCTTGTCCCAGGTTAAAAACACAGAAGTAACACAAGTTACGTTAGAATAAAAAATGAAAGATTTAACGATTGCATGAAATTCCTGCTGTTACAGCTAATTCTGAGCTCACGGCAGGTTTCTGCAGGTTTTACTTTTTAAAAGCACAAAAACAGCTTCACGTGGTCTCCTGATGAACTCTGTCATTCTGGTCTGTTCTCCAGCCGTTTCATGTGAGCGTGCTGCAATATAACTGATCCATCAGAGGAAAAGTCAGAGGATTATTAAAGAATGTCTGTATGAAATGATGATATAATTAAAGTCAAGGGCACAAGAAGCCTGAGGGAAATTTTGAGGTAGACGTTAACTACGACTCCCAAGGTGCATTTCGGCCACAAACATCCAGTCACTGAAGTTAAAACCTTGTGAAGATTATAAAGATTATGGAGTTGGGAAAAGTTCTTATTTTACTTTTGGATTTTGGATCAGTTCAGCAACTATAGAGCGACGGTTTGTTCTGAACTGATTCAACAAAATCACAACTGTCTTTTTCTTCATAGCAACAGCAGCTGAGGCTCATGGGTATTGTAGTATTTAGAGCCAGACATAAACTTACAGTGTCTGTAAAATATCCAGGAGGCTCCTGTTTGTCTGAGCCGAGGAACACTCACATATCTCACCTATCGTGTCAGGTGATCAGTGGACTGAACTCCACAAGAAGAAATAACCGTGTCCTCCTTTACCCGCCGCCTGAGCTGCCACTCGCCACGTGTCATCGCAGCTTCCTGCTGCGGCAGCGCAGGAGGCTGCAGAAGGTTTTTCTGAAGGTGACGTTACACAGAGCGTAGCAGCCGGGGTTGATGGCGCTGTTGATGTAGCAGAGCCAGTATCCTGTGGTCCACAGGACGCCGGGGATGCAGACGTGACAGAAGGCGGCGATGACGGCCATGATGTTGTATGGCGTCCAGGTGAGGATGAAGGCCAGGAGGATGGCCAGGATCGTTTTGGTGACCCTCCTCTCCCTCGCCATCACCCGACGCCTCCGTCTCTCCTGAGACCTGAAGCTGGGACAGGTGGAGAAAGCCGTGGACGCCATCCTGTGGAGGTCTGCGTTGGAAGAGGAGTCGTTTTCGATCTTGTTGTAGTCTTCGTCCCCTGGGCGGCGAGCAACGGTCCGAGCGTGACACTGCTGAGGAGGCGGACGGACGTCTGCCGGCTCCGAGGTGTCACCAGGACTTCTGGACATTTTCCGGTTCCTTCTGGTCTTCACGGTGCTGGACTCTGATTGGTTCAGAGACAGGTCTGAGCCCGGGTCACTGGTCACCAAGCTTCGTCGTTTCAAGAGGAAGTCTTTTATGGACGGACTGGACGCCTTGAGCGTGCCTCGCTCCGACTGGAGCGCGCTCAGTCGACTGCGGCTGGCGGTGGACAGGTGGCTGTACAGGCCGATCATGACGAGTGCCGGCAGGTAAAAAGAAGGAAGCGTCGTCCCCAAAGTGACAGCGGGACTGGCGAGGAGCTGCGTGTAGCACTCTCCATCTGGGACCACACGTTTTCCTTCGACCATCTGCCAGCAGAGGATGGCGGGGGTCCAAAGGACGAAGGACAGCAGCCAGGCGGCACCGATCATCAGACCGGCCATCCTGCCTGTCCGCCGCGCCGGGTAGCTGAGCGGCCTCGTCATACACAAGTACCGATCCAAACTGATGATCAGCAGGTTCATGACGGAGGCGCTGCTCACCACGTGGTCCACAACGAGCCACATGTCGCAGACAGCGGCGCCCAGGGGCCAACGGCCCCGCAGCAGGTAGAGCGTGTACATGTTCACGGAGATCAGGCCGATGATCAGGTCGGCCACCGCCAGGCTCAACAGGAAGTAGTTGTTGACGGTCCGCAGGTGACGGTTCACCTTGATGGACAGGATCACCAACGTGTTGCCCACGACGGTGACGCCGCTGAGGGAGGTGGTTACCGTGACGATGAGGATCAGCTGAGCCGCGCTGTACGGACACGCTGCTCTGATTGGAGGCTGACAGGAGGCGTTACTGCAGGGGCGGAGCCAGACGGAGGTGTTGAGGTCGGGATCAGGTGCTCGTCCCATGTCTCCTGAAAAAAATAAAAATAAAAACACACAGGTTGAATCTGAGTTTCCAGGTATTTCCGGGGTTTGTCAGTACGACTGCGTTTAAAATACGTTTGAAGCCTTTAGTGTCGCCAGAGGAGCTGTGTGACGTCTGATAAACATCCTCAGGTGATGTCACTTGAGTCGGCGTCGGTCGGGTCTGAAGGCTGGAAACGTGAACCGACAAACCTCATTCATACATTAACTGCTACTAACATAACACACGATTTCTCACTTCCAACCGTCAGAGGAAGAGTTGCACTGTGGGTAATGTAGGCGGCAGGTTTTGAGTGTGTGGGATAATAAAGACGATCTCTCTGCTCCTGCTGTCCATCATGAGTCCGACAGAGTTACAAGTGTGTGATGAGGAATCTGTGGAGAACTTATTCTGTTGTGTTTATTATTTCTTTAGATTGTTTCTTTTCTGTGGTAACACGTGAATTTTCCCTCTGGGCTTTAAAATTGTTGTATCTTAACTCATTTATCCACTGCTAATAGAAACACTCAAATCATCTACGAGAGGAAATGCTGCCATGTTAGAATAATTAATTACAAGTTAAACTCTCTGCATTAAAACTGGGGCATTACTTTGACACACAGGCAGCGCGGAGCCCGTCTGTATGAGATTAAAATCCATCCAGCCAGTTATGAAAATTAGAAAATATCTTTGATAAAAAGTCAAAAGGAACAAAAAGCCTGTGGACATAAAAACTGAAGGAGAAGTCAACTACGACTCCCATGGTGCCTCTCACCAACACACAACCAATCACAGAGCTTCACATTAACGGCGAGCTGAAGCCAAAGATTTCACTCATTTTAAAACCTGCAGCTTCAATTAGTTCACGTGTAGGTTTGGATTCATTCAGTAACCATGGTGACTTGGCTTCTTCTCCATAGCAACAGCAGCTGAGGCTCATGGGTATTGTAGTATTTAGAGACCGAGATGTGAGAAGTAAATATAAAGAAACTAAACTGATCACATTCGACATACAAGATAAACAAAACTACATGAACTCGTCACATTAGCAGAGGAGTAAAAAGCACAATATTTAAATGTATATATGTAATGTAGCAGGAACATGTCACCAAGTGCAACACTGGTGTGTTTTTAATAGAAGATACATCCACGTCTTCAAATGTCCGACCGACTTTACAAAACTCAAACAGATTCAATTCACTGAGAAATAAAACGGAAGATTCTCACATTTAAGAATCTGACAGAGAGTTTTTTTTTTTTACTGAAAAGGTCTCAAAGGATTCATCCGTTATCAGAATAGATGCTGATGAATTTTCATCAACACAGTCGATTACTTGACAGCTCACAAATAACCAGAATCTACACAGTTTAGCACATGTTCACATATTAACAGAACGTATGGAAACGTTCAATCCTGGGCTTTCATCTATTCTGTTTTTTTTTAACTCTAAATAATTTTGACAACATAATTCTACATTAAAACACACCTGACTTGATCCAGTAAGTGAGGAAATTTAACCAAATTACAACAGTCAATCTTACACATGAATCTAAATCATTCAGTGAGCATTAGTTAGTCTATATTCGTTATATCATTATTTATAAAATTCAGTAGAGCTGAAACGATCGAGTCAATCAGCAGAAACTTCAAAAGCAACTATTTTTATTTTCAATTAATTATTTGTCACTATTCAGGAGAAAAATTCCAAATATTTTATGGTTTCAGGGTCTCGAATGTGAGACGTGATAACAAAGTGATTCTGATTTTATTTTGGAAAAAAACATTTAAAGACCTCACAGCCCCCCCGAGCTCAGCTACACTGGGACTAACATCAAAGACATTTTTCAGTGTCGCCTGGTGTTTTATGGACTAAAAGATTAATCGAGACAATAATAATCAGCTACAGTCTTAATATTCAGTCAGAGCTGTGGACGCCTGGAGAAGCCTGTACAGACCACTAGAGGGCCCCAAACCTCAGGTAGGAAACTAAATGACTTAAAGGTCGACCACAAATATCAACTTTGGCATTTAAAATTAATTATTAATTCATTAATTAATTAAATACATTCTGAGAAACTGAACCAAAGAGTTAAATGAAACTTACTGCTTTTGCTGGACCCTGCAGATGCCGGAACCTGCTGGACCCTGCCGATACCGGACCCTGCTGATATTGGACCCTGTTGATGCTGGACCCTGCAGATATTGGACCCTGCTAGTGCTGGACCCTGTTGGTGCTGGACCCTGCAGATATTGGACCCTGCAGATATTGAACCCTGTTGATGCTGGACCCTGCAGATATTGGACCCTGCTGGTGCTGGACCCTGTTGGTGCTGGACCCTGCAGATATTGGACCCTGTTGATGCTGGACCCTGTTGGTGCTGGACCCTGCAGATATTGGACCCTGCAGATATTGGACCCTGTTGATGCTGGACCCTGTTGGTGCTGGACCCTGCAGATATTGGACCCTGTTGGTGCTGGACCCTGCTGGTGCTGGACCCTGCTGTCTGCGCTCTCGTCCCCTCCTCAGCTGCTCCTGTCAGTCACCACCAGCAGCAGGTTTTATGCAGCGGAGGAATCCCTCATTCATTCTCATTATCAGTCGCCCCCCCGCCTGGGTGTCTCCCATCCTCCACCTGCTGCTGTAACCCTCCTCCCATCAAGACTCTGCTTCATGTGGGACGTAATGACACATTACTCTGAGAATAGACCGAGTCCTGCTTCCGTTACAGAGGAGTCACTTTACACTCACCTTCCTTTCACCATTAACAACTATATATATATATATATATATATATATAAATATTTATATACATATGTATATATACACACATATATGTATATATACACACACATATGTATACATGTATATATACGTATATATACACGTGTGTGTGTGTGTGTTATAAAATAACAGTCACAAGCTTTGACTGTTTATCTGCAGGTTCATCAGAGGAGAAGGAAGCTTTCAGGTCCTTTACTGCTGTTATTATTCCTCATCATTCATGGAAAAGCAGGATTTCACTGTTAGAGCTCATTTTGAACTGTTTTGTATCGGACTGCAGCTGATGATTATTTTCATTCAACAAATCAATCAATCGATTAACGGTTTCAGCTGGACAATATTAATTGTAAATATTTAGTCTGAGATGTGGTGGAGTCGAAGTATAAATGGAAATACTTCACTAGAGTTCAGTTCTGTTCTAATTACTGTCTGAAAATCTGTATCTCTCCATATTTCCTGTTTGTCTTATTAAAGTGTTTAAAGAGTGTTTCTCTAAAAATGTCCATAATATCATAACAGCTAACAATCCCACAATGCAATGGGTCACATTTTATTGATGTGAAAATTACAGATGTGTCAGTGATGATGTAAAATGATGATTCTCGATTTTTTCTGCTCAGTTTAGTACCGAGCGTCTGTAATGTTGAGGGTATAAATGTTAATATGTCTCTACAAGCTGTTCACACGTCGTCTTCCAGAACTTAACAACACTCAGTTGACGGAGCTCCAGTCGGTCAGTTACTCTGTGACCCGGCTGGTTTTACAGGCCCAGTCCTTTTGTTTCTTTTAATAATAGAACAGATCTATAAAACTAGTTTCAGGATCCTTACAGCAGTTTGTTCCTGTAAATGTTGTCTTTGTGCAGCACAACAGGACCCTGTTGGCTGATCCACTCTGGATCATCAGTGACCTGAAACTACCGCTCGTGTCAAATCATTGATTATATTTGTTGTTTATCTACTGGGATTTACGCGTCTGTTATTTACATCGTTGTGTGTCATTCTGCAGGGACGATGGCAGGGAGACCAGCGCATCAACCAGAGGCGACTGCTCAGATACATGTAGGGAAAAAGCTTTGGGACAATCCTCCTCCTCCTCCTCCTCCTCCTCCTCCTCCTCCTCCTCCTCCTCCGCAGTCAGAGCAGCTGACAGATGGAGACCAACTCCCACTGACATCAGAGAGATGTGATCACTGATCTGAGATGTATGGTGATGTATATTCTGTATGAACTTGTTTTATATGTGATGAACTGTTTGTGAATCTTTCTGCTTTGTTTTTAATTGTTTGTACTGTTTTTTAAAGTCTCTACAGTGAACTCTGGCTCCACAGCTGTGTTGTGATCAGCCTGTTAAATAAACTAATAAACTAAACAGTGATTTGTAAAAAATGCTGCAAAAGTTTTTAAGCAAAAGTGAACGACTTCAGCTTTTTGAATCCTTTTAACTTCTTAATAAATGTATTTCGGCTCAGATTTCTAAGTAAAGTTTAACATCTTAAACTCAAAGATTGAACAACCACAGAACTAAAACTCAGGTTTTGCCCGATAACTTATTTATTAGATATTGATCTAAACGACTACCTGAGTGTGTTTTTACATCAATGTTTGAAACTAACAGGAGATTAAAGATCTGATCAGATTTGATGGAGCTGGAGCTCAACACATCTGGAATATTTCCCCAGTTTAAAATGGATCAGAAACGTTCCCACTTTTCAACACATCCTCATCCAGATAGAAACAGCTGATCAGCATCACTGAATAATCTTCGCAGACTCCATCAGATCACAGAAAAACTCTCAAAGCTCTTTAATTACATCACGTCTAAAAGTCAAAGCAAAGAATCGCATTCGAGCTGTACAAACTCCACAGTCTGATATACGAAGCGTGTGGTGACAGTTGTACCTTTAGTTATTGACCAGTTGCATTGTTGAATACGGCGGTGCTCAGTTCGTCATTCACATAGGGGGGTGGGGGGGTGGGGGGGTAGTGAACTCGAACAAACACACACAGAACAGACACGAGATCACCCAGACAAACTGTTTTCAAAACGTTCATTAATCAAGTAAAGGCAGGAGGAGCATTCGGATCAGTTCGTCACCTGCTGCGTTCGACTCTTACACGCGGCCGCCGTCCTCGCCGGGTCGCCGTGGAAACGAGATCCCTGATCTCACCTGGACTAGCCTGCAGGAAAGTAAAGGTTAAATACAACATAAAAAAGTAAACAGCTCTGTCTCGAACCACACAGGGTCTCTGCACAGCTCCAATCAGGGCTCGCCCTCCGCCGTATCTTCATTTTCATAGGTCCACTACCCCCCCACCACCACCCCCGCCATAGGAGGTGATGTCACAGCTCTGATGCGGGTAATAAATAAATATTGATCAGAGTGATCACAAACTATAAACAGTGTGTGAGAGCAACGCTTTATACAGTTCGTAGTCTGGTTGTGTGATAATGACGTAAAAATAATCAGGAAAAACAATAAAATATCTTCTACATTTACAAACAGAGTGAAGTGTTTCTATTGGCCGACGGAGCTGATGGTCAACTCCTACAGACATTACAGTTAGATTACAATACAGAGCAGCGAGAGACCAGGACCAGGACCTGGACCAGGAGTCGCCCGTCCTGGAGGACTCTGGTGTCACGTCCTGACCTTCGGATGGCGCTCTATCGTTAATTTAAAGACACTCATGTTTCACCACATGGAAATGTAAAAGAGAATCGATATCAGCGCCAATGACCCAACAGAAGATAAAAAGTGGAAAACAAGGCAGAACCTGGAACTCGGACCTGACAGGTTCCTCCAGGTTCAGGTTTCAGCTCCTGCAGTGGAGAGCAGCGATCAGATAACAGGCGACATCCCAGCACAGAGAGGCTACATGTGTCTCCTGCCCCCCCGACAACACACACACACACACACACACACACACACACACACACACACGCTGCCCCAAACACTCACTACAGCGCCACATGTGAATTCATCCGCTGCTGAAAATAGTCCCCAACAAACAAAAGCAGGATTTCGTTCTGTTTGTTAGATAGAAACTACAGCGAGCCGCTGATTTAAACATGAAACTGTAAATCTGTGGGGTGTTTTTAAAGATTCTTCAGTAGGAACCAACGGGCTCGGGGCTGAGCTTGAGTCTGAACATGAGATTTGATGACGGAAAGAAAAATGTGTAATAACGGCGTCATTATCTTTGAGTCTATTTTTCCAACAGTTTTAATTTAAGTCAACATTATAATAATTACATCACTGTGATGGAATAACTGAAAAATATATTCAAGGACAAGGACGGCGTTATTTTACATTTTCTTACCGTAGGAAAAAATAACCCTGTATGGTACACATTCAAGCATGGTCAGTTAAATATAGAGGAGCTGTAGTTCAGGGTCATTTTTCTCATGATAAATTAATCAGTTAGTTGTTTGGTCTATAAACCCTGAAACAAGCCCATCAGGTGACGGCATCAGAGGTTTTGTTCTGTCCAACCAGCAGTCCAAAAATATTTAATTTACTATAATTTAAGAGCAGTAAAACTTAATTTCTCACATCTGAGAACCTGAAAATATCAAATGTCAAAAGATTTTTGCTTTAAAAAAGATCGATTATCAAAATAGTACATTTTTTTTTGATGGACTAATTGTTGCAGCTCTATTAAAACACTGATATGATCATTGACCAAACAGTCCAACAGGAGGTCCATTTAGTAGCACTTCAGATATCAGAGTTCTCCAGGTGTCATGGAACAACAGATTTTCTTTTATGTACATGGACAAGAAGTCATGTGACATTACTGAAAGCTCCGGCTACTAAATGGACCGTCAGACGACAACCTGTCGACTGCAGTTTCAAAGGTCAAGAAGAAACTGAAGCTCAGCTGATCCTCAGCTTGTTTTCACGTGTTGAATGTAGAACTTGAATTGCATTGTGGGTAAGAAGAGTTATTGATTTCTCTGGTTCTGCAGCATCAATTTTCTTACTCTTCTGTTAAGTGAAACTAAATATCAATCGGACTGTTGGTCGGCCATCTGAAGTCATCACCACCAGCTCTGGGCACTTGTGACGGCATTTTGCACACTTAACGATGAATCTGAAGATTAACAGATAATAAAATAATTGTGAGTCGCAGCCATCATTGAATGGGAGCAACTTTCTGCTGACACAGACGACAAATGTGATCAGGGAATGCAAATTCACTGACTACAAACATGGTCACGTGACTCTCACCACCTCTGAATGTGGTTTCAGAGTTCGGAGATGTTCTCGTCATGTATTTTCATCTTAAAAAACAACAACAAAAAAAGAACACAACAGAACTTTAACAGCCAGCTCCAAACACACACAAACACACGCCCGTCCAGGCCTCTCTTAGCACCAAACACACCATAGTGCAACTGGGTTGGGGGGGTTAGAGGGGTACGGGAGTTTGGAGCAGGGCATGATGAATCTCACCAAACAGGAAATTGTTCTTATCCTCTTCGGCCTTAAAAAAAAAAAAAAAGAAAAAAAAGAAAGGTGTTTGTTTCATGAACTGCAGCATCACTGAAAAGACATGCAGTAGATTCAGTTCGTTCAGTCTCAGTTGTCCGTCGAGCCTTCGATGATTGATTTTCCTCGCGGCGGGACACGGTAACATCCTCCATTATCTGCAGAGTCCAGCCTCAGGCGCACGCAGCCTCCGACACGACTTCTTGTTTTCAAACATAATTACACACGGTACAAAAACAGGCTTCAAAATAAAGTAGTGCTGAATTCACTTTTTAAACACTTCAATCACACACTATTTCACATCAAATTTCAACATCACATGGCACCGAATGCAGCACGTTGGAGTAAATGTGTTTGTGTGAGAAAGAGACGCCCCCTCCCCCGCCCCCCCCCTCCTCAGACATGGCACTTTGATCAACAGGAACCTTGTTTTCCATCAAACTGAAACTTTAAGAGAAACGGGCGGAGAGGAGCTCAGTGCTAACTGGCCTCCGTTCAAGTAGAAGCCCTTTCTGACGAGGAATGATCGCGGTTCAGCTTCAGTCCAGTTTGTATAAGTGCAGAGGAAGTGCACGCCAATGCCACTGACGGTTCAGGGGGGGAGGAGGGGGGAGGTGGGGTTCTTGTGTCCCTTCTTTTCCAGGTGGGAGACCCTGTTCAGAGTCAAAGCAGCACCCATTTCTTTGTGAGATAAGGCTTTGAGGAGCGGCCTTCGCTAAACCCGTCGGCCAACGCTCTATTTCTCTTGGCCAATAGGAGAACTACCTGCTGTACGGATCGCCGGGGTAACTGTTGGGAGGGCCGCCCCCACCGACGCCGCTGCCACCGCCGCCGGGGAGTGGGCTGTGAGAAGAGGAGGAGGAGGAAGAGGGGGAAGACAACAGTAGGGAGGAAGAGGAGGGACCAGGCAGTGAGTCGTCGTCTGTTCGGACGCCGTCAAACACGTCGTCCATGTCCACGGCAAGAGAGAGGCCGGAGGGCTGGGGGCCCGACAGCACCTGGGGGCCCCACATGGGAGCGAGCTGTTCAGACGGGTTGGAGGTCTGGGTCTGGGTGATGAGGAGGGGACCTGAGGTGGAGGGGGCCGTCATGGTGGTGTCAGCTGGGGGCCTGGAGGCCCCCGTGCCCGTCTGGGAGCCGCGGTGGATGCGATGACTGACGATGATGTTGTTTCCGAAGCCGCCCATGGAAGCCATGGTGGTGCTCTGCTCCCGCTGGACCACGGCCGTCATGCCACCTTCAGCGATCAGCCGGCGGATCCGTGCCAGAGCGTCTTCCCCCGATCCGAACTCCGGAGACTCTCCTGGACCAACGAGAGCAACAAGTTACTCACCAGTCACAGTTTATCCTTCAGTGTCTCAATGAGCCAATACAAAACTCCCATTATTATTATTCCTTGTCTTACTTCTACTTGATGGATCATCATCATCGTCAAGTACTGTAACTACAGTTCCCATAATGCCTTGGGGGATGTAAACAGGAAGTATAATGTCTTTGTCTCACGTTCAACCCTCCTGCCTCACAGTTTGAAAACCTCTGATGTGATGGATTTAAGATCAAAGAAGAAACTGTTTCATAATATTGATATAAATAAAAATCTTGTAAACCAAAGACATTTTACAAAAGAGTTTCATTGTATCGGAGTAACTTAAAGTAAAACATGATTATATTATTTAATCAAACAGGAAAGTTTTATGGCTTCATGGTTGTTTTAGAGAAAACTTCAGCAGAGCTCAACTCGATCAAATCCATCATATTAATTCCTATCCAGGGAATGAAGATCTCCGGCTGAGCCTAAATTAGGTTGAAGCCGGGAAAACGATCAGACAGCTCTGTAAAGAAATGACCCCTGAGGCGGGGTTGGCAGCAGCAGAGAGCACGAACCTCTGGCTATCAGCATCATCTAACGTCTGTCCACGTTTGTACCACAGCTGTCAATAATCTGCTCAGTTTAGAGCCAATACATCGCTGATTCAATTCAGCTTCACAGAAAGAAGTGAAAGACAGAAAAAAGAAGGAAAAACGCGGAAACAAAATCAAGATCAAAACACGTTTCAACTTCATGCACACAACTAAAAGTATTTTGTAACAAAGTCACATCACGACAGAACAAAGTGAGTTAATAAAGTGGCGTTAAACCCTCAGTGTGGCTGTGTAGCAGACAGTGGAGCAGTACCAGTACTCGCTGTGGATGAGTTGGCCTCTGCTGGAGCTTCACCCTGGCTGCCGTCCTGAGCCCTGCCGGTCTGAGACGCCTCCGGCCGCCCCGCAGCTGCTCGGCTTGTGGACGGAGTCTCAGGAGGAAAATCTGGGGAGAGGCGGAGCAGAGGTTCAATGACCCTTCACAAGAAGCTCAAGTCTCAAAACACTAAAATCATGTGTTGTGTGTAGGACACGTTGAGTCCACATGTAAGCCACTGTTTGATATCATCAGCAAAACTGTTTCTCACAGGAATGTCAGTGGTTTGTTGATGTGTCTCCTGAAGAGTTTCATTATATCCAGGCTGTACAACACGTAACAATACATAAAAGCTCAACACAAAAGACATTTAGACAATGAAGACACTGTAGGGCTGCAATTACAGCTTCAACTTGCTTATTTGCAAATATTTTCAATAAACTTTTATAGAAAACAATGAAAAACTGCAAATCAATGCTTCTGTGAAGCTGGAACCACAAAATATTTAGTCATTTTGATAATTCAATTATTATAATTATTGCAGATTTTGTTTTTGTCTATCCACTAATCGACTAAGAGCGTGGTGGTTAGGAGAAGGAAATTTGTCTCTCTACGTCTTTTTCGCAATAGTCAGGTTTACATCCAAATGTAGCACAAATTTTTAACCAAATTAGCAGAAAATCCGCAATGAAGATATTACAAATGTATATATTGTTGAGTTTGGATCGCCTGCCTTTCCACTCAGGTTTTTTAAAAGGCAAATTGAAAATGAGCATAAAATAGGTGGATGGAAACGCACCTAATTTGTCCATGAAGTCTGGGGAAATAAACCTCTAAAACCAATCAGAACCAGTCAAAATGTCACTTTGGTGTTTAAATCAAAAGTTCCTGAACTTTGTTGCACCACAGATAATTTTTATATTGACGACACTGTTTTGTAGAGCCAAAATAAAGGTTCAAAGCCCAAGTTACGTACCTCCAAACATACACTGTATTATAGTTAGCTGTAACAGTGATAGGAACTGACTGATTACTTCGTAAACTTTGACCTACTTTAGTTAAAAATCAATCCTTAGTCACAGACAATAAAAATAAAAGACAAATAAAACTTTAATTGGTGAAATAATGTCACTACATCAAAGTATAATATCTGATAGAGTCAGTATCATTGGAGCTGGTATCGTGGAGGTGTTAGTGTTTCAGTACTGGGTGCTGGCTGGGAGACGCTGGGCTCCGATAGGTCCCTCTCTGTTTGTGTCTCGGCGTTCTGCAGCTGGATGATTGGCGTCTGGGTTCCTTGTGACGTCACCGAGGGGGCGGGGTGTCGGGGCTGGAGACCAATCGCGTTCATCAGACCCATGTCTCTGTCCAGTCTCCAGCCAGAGCGATTCGGCCTAAAATAACATTACAGAACAACAACTGGTGGGTTAGTGCAGCACAGAAACAACTGATGGAAAGCAACACTTGTGTATTCTTACACTGATTAAAAAACTAAATGATCAGATTTTACAATCTCAAGCATGTTTTCATTCATAAAAAGACTTTAGAGAAGGATTTTCTGTTCAGACATTGACCTGCAGTTCTCTCTGTAGCTTTTAGATCTTAGACGTCTGTTTACGGTTTTTATTGATCCATTTTTGGTCACATGGTGCATTTAATCACTGTGACGGACTTGTCACCTTAAACCTGTGCCCTGTTCTTCAAATATGGCTCAGCTAGTCCAGGCTACCAATGTGCTATTATTTTGAAATAAAGTACAATCCATAAATGTCGGACTTCAAATTAGTAAATTATCATTTTTTCTGCTTCAATCAATTTCAATTTTAACATTCACAACATTTAAACTGAGTTCATGCTTTTCTTTTTTAAGATTAAATTTGAAGTGTACTTTATCATACAATTGCCAAAAATGCACACACAACTTTTTAAAAGACTTTAGAGAGGTTTAATTTTCACAACAGACTCATGATTATCACTTCAAAATCTCATGCATGTCCACCAGATTGATCTTCACCAATCATGCAACACCACCTCGTAGTCTGACCACCTTCACTGAGTGATCAAAGAGTGGAAACATTGTGGAGAAAAATGTAGAAATTACATTAGTAACAACGCAGGAACACAAAGAAAATGCGACTTATGGGGTGTGTTCCAATACCCATACTACCATACTATTTAGTATGTTCCAATACGTAGAATGTCAAAAACACCAGGATGTCCTACTGCATCTGGTCGCATTTTGCAGTATGCAAGCCAGCGTGCTTTTTTAGATTATTCTGACCCACAATCCTTTGCACAGCTCCGTATGTGGGTCAAAGTTTAAGGCGTAATATTATTACGCAGTGGTATGACCCACTGGTACGCAAACTGCATGCAACAGTACGTACTTTGTCAGGGAAGCTGCACTATGTACTGGAAGTAAAGAGAAAAAGTTTGTGATTTGGGACCCAGCCATGTCCATGAATCTGTTGCCCCAGTGCATGCTGGGAGGGTTCCCAACACAGCTTCCTCATGTACCTGCAGTCACATAATCAGCACTCAGCCAATCATTTGAATGCTGTTCAGGGTTCCAACTCTCTACTGGTTTTGCCTTTATTTCAAAATAAGAGCGCACTGTTATTCAAGCGAACTTCAACAAATCAATCCTGAAAGAACAAAGTCAGCTGGACGAGAATAAACAGGATTATTTTAGCCTGATAATAAAGCAGGTTTGCCTGAAGCACAGGGTCCTGGACTTTAGGTCGAATGTAAACCTAAAAATCTCAAACTGAGATGATTGCCGGTGGCTGGAGCTTCTCACCCTGGTCTGTCAGAACCTCGGGTCCGGCTGGTTCCACTGTTGTTGACGGAGAACAAAGGTTCGCTGCTGGACTCTGCAGGGCTCTCACCGTCGCTTCGATAGAACCTAAACACACAATCACACACACACACTGCTGGTTAATTCACTTCCATTCAGGAAGCCTTAAAAGCAGAGGAGGGATTTCTTCGTGGAATCACACAGACCACGACCTCATTAAAAACACTAATTGACCTTCTCCAATTAATGGTCTTCCTGTTTAGATTGACCATTAGGATAATCACATCAGTTAACTTCTCATTGTGGAGGGGGTGGGAGGGAAGCTCTCTGCAGCCCAGAGGAAAACCCGACAGACCACCAGGAGGACTGAAGTCACACTAACATCAGTACTCATTCTAGTTCAACAGCTCCACTTTTTCTTTGTGTGGAAGACGATTCAGGGAAGGAGCCACAGCGGTTAAATCCAATAAAGTTCTTTGTAACTCGTTTAAACAGAGAAAAAGGAGATCAGGGTCCAAATTAATCAACCATCTCCGAGCAGGAAATAACTCAGAACTGACTTTTAGGAGGAGTAAAAGCATTTTATCAGCTTTTTCAGCTTAGGAAGGAGCTGCAATATTTGAGATTTGTTCATATTGTCAACAGTGTATTTTCCAACACTGGGTGACACACAGTTGGGTTTTCAGCATAAAACTCGCAGCGCAGGGGTTGTAAAACACAGTGACTGGATACAGCTGATATGATAATTACCTCGGCTACTATTTTAATCTGTACATTTATTTTATTTTGTCCATTGCCTATGTTTACTTAAAGTCATATATTATTTTTTTTTAATCACTTCTATTTACATCTACAACACAACATTTAAACCAAATATAAACTGCAATCTGCAAACATAACACACATTACTCCCCTTTCTCAAAACCAGTAACATAAAAGATCTACCATGGATGGTATTAAAGTATTTCTTCATTTTGTCCTAATTTTGTGTTAACTACTTACCTAATTTGTCTATACACATCAAATCTGAAGCCATCTTGTGCATTTTGACTTTGAACCTAATCTAATAATCTGATAAGCATTTGTTCGCATTTCTTAGAAAACTACCACACATCATCAATCAATTTCCACGCTGTGTCACTGTGCAGTCGTCAGTGTGGGAAATAAATAACTCTCCTCTGAGGTAGGAGTGGTTTTAGTCTCAGGTTAACTTGTAAAGTGATTCCTCTGAGGTTTTTGATAAACACGGGACCATAATGAAAAGGATTTATTCAAATCTATCCCCGGTGTGACGGCTCAGACGAGTCTGCGTCTGTAAATAGCAATAAACACATGATTTGCAATATAATCGATTAATGAGCTCTGGTTTCCATTTGGATGGAGTGAGGAGACTCACACAGGCCGGCAGATGACCAGGTCTCCCTTGTTGGTTCCATAAGCCAGACCCATCCCCGGATCCGGCAGCCAGCGAGCAGAGTTGATACTGACGTGGCGCCTCTGGTCTGGAGCCATGGGGTAAACCACGTTGAACACCATCTGAAACACACCAGCAGATTCAACACACACACGGACGACACACACACACACACACACACACACACACACACACATATTCAAAAACTGCTGCTGCTGTATTCACACACGTAGAGAAGCACAACTGTTCAGGTTTTCTAAGCAGAAGCAGCAATTTTCATTTTTCATTTAAATGTTGTTTTTTTTCCATAACTGAGACAATCCCAAGACTGAGGAATGTGAAAACACAACGGTTTGCAATTATCACTGAATTTATATATTTTTAAATTAAACATTATTTTTGTTATCAATTATCTTTGTTTTGTCCAACGAACAGTCCAAAACTCAAGGACCTTTAATTTATTTAATGATATAAAACAGTGCATCTTCACATTTTAGAGGCTGGAACCAGCAAATGTCATATGATTAATCGATTGATAGACTTATTGCTTCAGCTCAAATATATTTCCTTTTAAATCTGAACTTATTTTGCATAGAAACAACATTTTAAAGGGCACCCTCCAATTCTGCAAAGGCAGAACAAATTTTTAAACAACTCTTTAATCTGCCGGTGTGGCAGCCATGAACCGCAGCAGGTTAGTTCACCCAACATAAAAGGGTCAGTTCACCAAAATCACACAGACTTTTTCCACTTAGAGACAGATGTCTGCAAGGAGAGAGGTCTCTGAGATTTCTGCCTCCTCCAAATACAACGGAGCAGAATAGAATCATGTTTTTGGTGTTTCCTTAAACAAGTGATTTATTGATACATAGAAAATAAACACTAGCTAACAAGTAACTGGAATTTTGCTTCTGTTTCTCTTTTTCAAAGAATCCATTAAAAATGAATTTTTATGAAATGAATGCAATACTGGAAAAACGACCAGAAATTAAGTAAAACGTTTAAGGGAATGAAAGTGTTCATTTTGGGCGCTGTGTTGAAGCAGCTGTGGTGTTTGAAGCATTAATATTAGCAGTAGGATCAGTCGTGTTGTCGGAGCGGTTTAACACTGCTGTGGTCTGTCCTGCATGTGACTGCTGTGTTATTAACCGTGGCAGTAATAACAGTAGTAGAGTGCTGGTGGTTGAGGCTCACCCTGATGGACGTCTCTCCTCCATGCGGCTGCTGCAGGCGGAAGACTTGCGCCACCATGTGGTCGGTGGTGGGATGCAGCAGGATCCTGCGAGAGGCCAGGCCGACCATCACGTAGCAGCCCATCGGAGACAAACTGACAGAGATAGCATTTGGACCTGTTGAAGGACAAAACAACAAAACTTTCATTACAATAACCGGATTAGATGCATTACACAAGAAACATATCTATGCATCTATAATTTAATGCAAACTTTGAATTTCCCTTTTGGGTTTAGACATTTCTGCATAATTAGGGTCATAAACCTGAAAAGTCAGGATTGTCATTTCAGTCGGGCACATTCTAAAATGGAAATTTAACATTTTAATGTGATTTTAAGATCAGCTTAATGAAAATCTAAATCTTCATCAGTCACTGTGTCAAACACATCATAAACATATTTACAGTCTTTGTTGGTGGAGGCAGAACTGAACTGAGGGATACTGTACCGAATCTCTTGGTGTAGAGCATCTCTCCCAGGTTGTGGGGAGCCAGAGAGTAGATGGCCAAGATGCCTTCATCTGGAAAACCGCGCTGACTGCTGGGAATGAAGACCGCCAGCAGCTGACCGTCAGCAGAGATGTCGCAGCTCGCGTCGTTGTAGATCTTACAGTTTGGCACCAGAACATTGACTGAGGCTGGACGAGACACACACAGAAAGTAGACACATCCCTCTTCAGCATTTCTCCACGTTTTGATCATCAATACGGCTTCCAAAAGATTTGTGACTCCTTCAAATGAAGTGCTGTCTACTGGTGACCTCACATCACAGAGATTCTTTTTTTTCAAGATTTTGGGGCCTTTTCTGCCTTAGTTATCAAGTGCAGAGATGACAGGAAACGAGGGGAGAGAGAGATGGGGAACAACATGCTGCAGATGTCCGGACGTTAATGGTCGGTGTCTTCACCTCTAGGTCGCCCAATCACAGGAGTTACGAACAGTAAAGACAGATTCTTCCGTCTCAGATTATTTTATTTTGATGATTTTAAGAGGTCTACACAGGTAAAAGTACTTCTGTATTTAACAGAAAGGGGTGACAGCCTTTGTGTGAGAAAGGGGGAGCCGAGGGATGCACCGATCCGACAGTACAAGTGCTGTTTCACCAATTCTAAAATCTGTAAACCTCACTGTGTAGATCGTTTGTATGAACATGAGGTCAGGGATTGCTGAAAGTCCAAGCCATAACCGACAGGATTGGTGCGAGAAATAGTCCCGCACATAACACACGTAAAATTGCAATTTGTTTTTTATTTCCACTTGGTTTTTGTTCAGATTAAACAAATGAGATGCCAGAACCTCTCCTTTAAGGATTTGCAGGTGTTTGAGGTAGAGTGACCCATTGCAGCTACTGAATGTTCAGTAAACTATAAGGCCTCTATATAAAGAACAAATGGACACGAATAGGATTAAAAACTGTACGAACAAAAAAACAGTTTTTAACTAATGCTGCATCTTCACCAGTTACACCTCACAAACTAAAGGACAAAGTGAACAATGCAGGTAACAGCGTTGTTGTACCGTTGCTGATCTCAGGCAGGTCAAATTTGGTGAAGTCCCACCACTGCAGACGGTAGGTGGTGTTAGCGATGTTGCTGGCGACTGCAGACTGACCATCCCCGATTGATGCACCTGAGGAACACAACAGTGAACAATGTTATTTTTATACATATATTACAGAGAAGAGATAAGAAGCAACATAAGTAGCCGGCTCCTCTGTGTTTTTCTGATCAAATAAAATAAAAATTGCACAAATTGAGTCTTTTCACAATCCTACCAGTCAGGTGCACTTTATAAAACCACATTTCCTTGTAAAGTGGCGAAACAGAACAACATGCACCAAACCTTATCAGCATTTGGCTCGTAGCTGGTGGTGATTTCAAAATCTAAAAAAGGTATGGTAGCGGTGCAAAGTGTGTGTGTTTACCAGCAAGTACTCTGTTGACAGAGGAGTGTGTGGCAAGTCCAGGTTGCCCCCTTTCATGGAAGATCCCAGCGTAGGGCAGGTACTCAGGGAGGAGGAAACGCCTGGAGGAGAACACAACAAGAAGAATACTGACATTAAACCAAACCTGGACTGAAATCAATCAAAGCTTTCTGTGTTTATTCTGAACACAAAACAATGAAACCATATAAAACTATAAACGTGCTCATCCAGGGCTGTATAGTATAAGTTACTCCTTCATCTTCTGAACTCCAAAAGTCATTATTGATAGTGTTTAGAAAGAGAACACAAAAGATTTAAAGTTAGAATTAGATTTTAAAATTGACTCACCGTGGGACAAAGCGACCCAGCGAGGGCGCAGACATCCTGGCGTTGCGTGGTGTCCTGTGCCTCGCTCGGTCTCCATTATCACTGGAAAATCACAAAAAGATTAACGCTACAGAGAGGAACAAAACTACAAGCATTGCTTTAATACGCAAAGAAGACACATACCTTTGGCACCTAATAATAATAATAATAATAATAATAATAATAATCATTTATAGGAAAAAAACAAGTAGCTCTAAGTTCTTCTTTTACTGAACTCTCTAGTGTTTTGTCACGTCAGCCTGCTGGTGGGTGCGTGAATGTAAAATTTTATTCAGGCCCGCTGGCGAGTTATCATGATCAAACCCGAGTGTACCAAACATTCAGGTAGCAGCTTCTCATGTTAAGTCGGTTAAAATGACAAACGTCCATTTCGTGAGATAAAGTGTGTCAGATTTAGGATCTACAGCTTTTATTTAAATGTGTCGGATACAAATTAAATCATCATTTAAGTAAATAGTATCTGATCAGACTAGCAGATGCTCAATATTAAAGGAGATCCCTACTAATAACATTCTGGATGATACAGCAGCATAAACTCCACAGCACAGTTAACTTGTGGCAGTGTGGCACCAGTTTACAGTTGTTTTGGCACATCTCAGCCACTCGCATGCCATAACGCTTCACCTCCCTGGAGCTACTGTTCAGACAGAATACCAGCTTTACTTAGTTTTGTGCAAAGCATCAGTGTTTTTCTTTCTTCTCTGGCCTCAGACTGCGTCCACACACATTTAACCCGTGTAGAGGACAGAAAATTAAACTTACTCCAGCTCCTCAAAGTCCACGTCACTGTTGTCCATGGAGTTGGACGGGTTGCTGGCGGGGCTGTCGGATGAAGACGACATGGCCCGTAGGCGGTTCTGCTGGTAGCGAAGCGAGCGCTGGCGGATGCTGTCTCGCCTCGACAGATACTGGATCATTCTCTGGGCGTAGTAAGCAGCTGGAGAAAGCCTGGACAGCACAGAGGACGAGTTCGGGTTCATTCTTTCAACAACAGACTGGTAAGGTGGTAGATGTAAAAGGTAAAGAATACTGTCAGCATACGACTGACAATAGGAATGAGTCTGTGTGGATAACATGTGGTTTCTAATCTCCTGAGCCTCATAAGAGGAAGAAGACCTCAGCCACAGAAACGTAGGATAGTCTTTGCACACACAAAAAAAACAAGTTTAGGATTTGCCTCCTTAATGGTATAATGAGATTTGGCCTATTTAATCTCAGAACCAGTGAAAGAGAGACGTGCCTACAAACTCAGTGACCTCCTGGCGTTCAGCCCTGGCACAGGAAGTCCCTCTTTTATCCCCTGTTATGAGAAGTGTGTGTATTACAGAGCCTGTGCAGTGGAAATCAGGTCCATGCAGACAGTTGGCTCAGAGGTCAAAGAAAAGTCCTACAGCTGACAACAAAATAATTACAAGGCTGTATTAACTTTGGGAGTCAGACTTTCCAACTACTGTAACTGCTGACTGTGCAGTTTATAAAATGACAAGTTCTCGTCACCGGAGAGGTTCAGTCGCTCCAGGAAACAGCAAATCCCTGTCGCATTTTGTAGATGAGTCATGCTACATTACATGAAACTGTCTTCAGCAACCAGGCTGCCTCAGGGTAAAGGAAGTGTATTAAACTACCAGGCTGCCTCAGGGTAAAGGAAGTGTATTAAACTACCTGGCTGCCTCAGGGTAAAGGAAGTGTACTAGTGTACCTGGCTGGATCAGGGTAAAGGAAGTGTATTAAACTACCTGGCTCGATCAGGGTAAATGAAGTGTACTAGTGTCCCTGGTTGGATCAGGGTAAAGGAAGTGTACTAGTGTACCTGGCTGGATCAGGGTAAATGAAGTGTACTAGTGTCCCTGGCTGGATCAGGGTAAATGAAGTGTACTAGTGTCCCTGGTTGGATCAGGGTAAATGAAGTGTACTAGTGTCCCTGGCTGGATCAGGGTAAATGAAGTGTACTAGTGTCCCTGGCTGGATCAGGGTAAATGAAGTGTACTAGTGTACCTGGCTGGATCAGGGTAAATGAAGTGTACTAGTGTCCCTGGTTGGATCAGGGTAAAGGAAGTGTACTAGTGTCCCTGGTTGGATCAGGGTAAATGAAGTGTACTAGTGTCCCTGGTTGGATCAGGGTAAATGAAGTGTACTAGTGTCCCTGGCTGGATCAGGGTAAATGAAGTGTACTAGTGTCCCTGGTTGGATCAGGGTAAATGAAGTGTACTAGTGTACCTGGCTGGATCAGGGTAAATGAAGTGTACTAGTGTCCCTGGCTGGATCAGGGTAAATGAAGTGTACTAGTGTCCCTGGCTGGATCAGGGTAAATGAAGTGTACTAGTGTCCCTGGTTGGATCAGGGTAAATGAAGTGTACTAGTGTACCTGGCTGGATCAGGGTAAATGGGATGGTCTCTTGATCCTGACATGTCATAGCGAGACAACGATAACAGAGATGATTCCAACAGTCGCCTGTTTGAAAAAACAGAAGGACGAGTGTTACGACTACAGATAACTACTGATCAAAAGGATTTGGATAAATGTTAATATTTAACTTACCCATTGCCTAAAAGCAGATGTTCAAAAGCATGTCAGCCATAAGTGGTTGACAGGCTGTGAAACAGAGATTGTCAACCCCGAAACTAAGATTAACCCAAAACCCGATAAACGTCTACGTATCACACAACATGGTTGATTATTGAGACTGTATTCAAAGTTACAGCGTATGTATTCTGGTATTAGCCGATATACTGAAAGTGACGTAACAAAGAGACCGTACCTCCTCAGGGAGTCCTCATCGGGGGGGTCAACAGGCATTTCTTGGCTTAAGGCCTCCGGTGGCTCTGCCGATCTGCCGGCAGCAGCCTGCCGGTACACCCTCTCCCACTGCGCTGTGTCCTGGTTGTACACCAGCCCCACTGTCTGCTCTCCAGTCTGGCTGGGGGTCGGGGCTATCGGGAAGGCCACTGTTCCTGCTCCTCCACCTACGGGGGGAGGCGGCTGCTCGGTGGGATCCGGAGGAGCCCTCCTCTCTTGGGGTTGGGCTTCTAGTGTCCTCCTGCCCTCCTCAGGCTGCCATGGAGAAGAAGAAGAAGAAGGGAAGGAGGAGGAAGAAGAGGAGGGCTCCAGAGTGGAGGCAGAGGTGGAGGAGGCCTGGTTGGTGCGCTCCCAGCGCTGAGAGTCATGGTTGAAGGTCAGCAGGTTGTGGCAGGCCCGGCAGCGGTTCAGATGGCCTCGGGAGGCCGGGGGAGGAACATTGTTCTCCAGGTTGTTGGAGGTAGGAGGAGGTGGGAGAGGAGGCTGGTAGTGAATAATGGTAGGGGAGGAGGTGGAGGAAGATGAGGAAGGCCCAGGTCTCTCTGGGTCCATATTATTATTCAGCAACTCTTGGCTCTGCTCCTGATTTCCATCCACTATGCTGCCACCTAAAGGTGGCTCCAGGTCCTGCATGCGGTCAAACTCCATGAAGTAGCGGCTCAGGTTGCACTGCAGCACATTGCGGAAGGAAGCCGTGTTACTGCGAGAGCCATCCCAGAACGGGTGATGCCCGCTGCTTGTACTGGCAGCATCCCGGGCCCCGGGCTCCCCTTGTTGGGGGAAACCCCGTCCTTCAGAGGCAGAGGTGTAGACGGGGGACTGGGAGGAGCCGTCCTGCTGACGGAGCACTGAAAGAAGGCTGATGGAGGAAGAGGAGGTTCTGGGAGGCAGCATACCTGGACCAACCCCGCCCTCCCTCATACTCAACAGGTTGCGTGTCCAGTCGGGTCCCGGCCTGGAGGTGGAGTGCGGCTCGATGCCGCTTGATGCAGTGGGATTAAGAGAAGTGCCGGCGCTGTAGTAGACTGAGGTAAAGGCTGAGGGTCGTTCTGAGGGCTGTCTGGGCTCCGTACGGGCCGAAGAGAAAGTGGAAGCTGGGGGAGGCTGGGGGGCGTCAGATGACACCCTGGGATCAGAGGGGGTCGTATTGGTAGTCAGGGAAGGGTTGCGATTGACAGAACAGCGACTACACAGACACACCATGCCCAGGTGCTGGGTGCAGCCCGGGAAGGGAGGCCCGCGTTCAGAGCTGGGGTACTGGGCCAGAGGCATGGTGGGAGATTCTCCGACGTTACTTCCAGTTTCGCCGAGCGGGCGCGGCTGCTCCCCTCCCGTCTGAGCCCCCGGGGAGCGAGACGACAAGATGTGGAGGAAGTTGTGGAGGATGGGTGTGCGGCGAACGGGCTGGGAAGGCAGGAAGGAGCGCTGGCGGAAGTGAGGCATCTCAACACTGTCCATGGGAACCTCGGAGTCCTCCTCATTCTGAAAGAAACGTAACAGCTCTGAGAACGCCGCTCAATCAGTGATTAACAACAGAAACACAGTCAACAGTGCTCACCTGCTGATTCGACGGATTCACTATCGCCGTTAGCAGGTTGTGACCAAGAGGATCAAACCTCACCAACCTGAAAAGGACACGAAGACAAATAAATGACAAAGTAAAACACAAGATTCTGTAGCGTACAATAGCTCACGAGGTAAATTCAGGATAATGTCCATTTCCACTAACAGTCATGTTAAACTCCCCACTCTGCTCAGAAAATGTTCTATTTTTAACAGAAATACATGTTTTCATATTCTAATTAATTCCAGTTGTTTCTTCTTTGCCGTAATCCTGATCCATGTCAAGCTACTGTCAAAAAAACTCAAAACTTCCTGCTGTTTTTTCACAGTAAAAGCCTTCCTATAGGTGCAATTTATTACGACAACAGGTAGACATGGAGGAAATGATGAGTTTGTATTAACTGGGGAAACGGGAAATTAGAAATAAAGACCTGATTCTCTCTACCACAAAATAAAAGTGTGGTTATAACATGGTATATGATATATGGTTTGTTGGTGAAGTAAAATAATATATTTTGAAATAAAGCTACAAGTTGTTTGAGCACCCACCGGACTCTCTCCGTGTCGCTGCCCGTCTTGACCACGGCGAAGGGCTCTGGTCGGCTCCAGTCCCAGAAGTGAAGCTCGTTGTTGGTGGCGATCAGGAGGAGCTGAGCAGTCGGGTGGAAAGCCAGAGATGCGATGGCAACATTGCTCTCTGTAAACCAACTCTCACTACCGCCCTGCAGAAAGAACACATACTCTTCGTTATTCTTCGTTTGTATTTAAAGGGCTAATTTTCTTAACTTCAGTACAGCAAATCCTTACATTGGTCTTTTTAATCACTTTATTTTAAGCAAGCGAGAGCAGTTTTGAGCCCCCCCCCCCACTGCTCCAGAGGGTGATACTCACATGCAGGTCCCAGATCCGGACTTCGCCATCAAGGCACCCGGAGGCCACCAGGCCGGGGATCGTGGGGTGAAAGGTCACACACCAGGGGGTTCTACGGTGGCCCACTAAGGAATGTAGGCACTTTCCAGTCTTCACCTCCGTTATATAAATGTTGTGGTTGACGTGTGTGGAAGCCATAAGGGTCCTACGAGAAGCAAAACAGGTGACTATTTAATAAATATCACCTTCAGTTAATAAACACTCAGGAAACAAATTCACACATTAAAAACAAGCGTTTTGGTTTTCCAGCTACAAAGAGCTGAAATACTCACTGTGCTGCACCCTGTACTTTTACAATTTTAGTCTGATAGAGTTCCATTAAGTACATTTCCAGAGTAATTTCCAAAGTGTGTGAGGATGTTCTCACCTGTCAGGGCTGAACGCCAGCAGGAACGTTGACCGAGGGCTGTCCGGCAGCTCCACTTTCTGTCAGGGGCACAAACGTTTTCATACTCGGTTAAGTGGATTCACAACCATGTTGTAGTTCTAGAGTACAAGTCAATAAAGGGAGAGAACAGTATCAATCAAACCTAGGTGACCCAAACGATCAACACTACATTATGTTTCTGGACAAAGTCGGTTCTGGGTCCGAAAGTTAATTTACATTCCACCACAACACAAATGTAATAATATTGAGGATTCTGCACCACACTCTAATCTCTACTGATGTGGCTCAAATGTGTGTGAATGTGAATCTTTTTATTTAATTTTAAACAATGTGGAAATGGCTGCCAGGTGACTCATCCTCTCCCAAGTGTTCCTGTCTGATGGTTTAAAAAGCATCACAATGTTGTACATCGCCATCACTCTGAGAGGCAGAGCTCCTATTCTGCCATCACATAATGAACTGGAAATGTCTCCGACAGGCAGATCGGCTTTTGCGATCTCCGGCCGTTTGCGATCTCCAGCTTCTGCCCTCGCAGCCCGGACTGAACAGCTTCCTGGTGGGACGGCCGGAGACTGGACATTTATTCTGAACAGGCCTCACTGGGCAACATGTCAATAGTCTCATGGTGCGACCCGGCTTCAGAGGTGCATACACAATAAGGCCAGTGTTGGTGCAGAGAGGACATACTGGAGGTGGGTTGGGGGGGGGGGTGAGAGAGGGGGGGAGACAGAGGTGGGGGGGGGACTGACTGTTGCGGTTTGATTAATAATGTCTGAAGCAGTTTGTAGTAACGAGATACGTCAGCCATTGTTTGCATTACACATATTATCCAGTCTTTATTCTTACATTGTCAATATTGACATTTATCACAGAATAAATTAAATCACTATTTCAGGGAATGTATTAGAAATAAATAAATAAATAAAAACAGACATAAATCTTCCACCCTGTCACTCCTCTGGCAGTATGAGAAGTTTACAGTCAGGGAGCTCATATCTGCTGTCACTTACACTCATCACATAAAACACCCAGCACCTATCACCACCATGTCATTTAAAGCCAAAGCATGTGCGGTGTGTAACGAGGGGAGAGCACGTAGTAAAGTTACAGGACGAGAAACCACATCAGCAGAAGCTAATGAGGATCCTCTTCAGTTTGATGGGGGGGGGGGGGGGTTATTCGATAGCATGCGGCCTGTTCAACCCAAATAACCCTGCCGAGACTATTTTGGTCTGTTCCTCAATGACTGCCATATGATCGGTTAGAAGCAGCCGTGTTCCTGCCCTCAGAGTCCAAACTGAAGCTGCAGAGGCAACGTTCACTTTCTATGCTCAACACATCTGAAACAAACTCCCAGAAACCCCGGATGGTAAAACTCTCAAACTCAAGCAACAAACTGGTTCATCCAGCAAGATGTGAGTATAGAGAGGTCTGGATACTTTCAGTATTTCTTACATTAAGGCACGGAGGAGCCTGCGACAGGAACTTTTAAACTTTTAACCACTAAGAGCTGCTGATAACGGGAATACACGCACTAAACGGCCGCCTCTAGACGACATTATCAGTTTATCAAACAACCAAAACAGTCAGGAGGGACCTAAAGATTCCTGATGAACTGCTGCTATTGAGATGAATAAGGAGAAGATGCCGACTTCACTCCGAACAAAGAGGAAAATCAAAAAGAGCCAAACATATTTGGACAGTTTATAGACAACAGAGGACAATATGGCCACGTCCTCATTTAAGATTAGATAAATGGAGAACAGTGATACACAGAAGAAAAGTCTTTGGTGTGTTAGTGTCAAGCATCAAAATTTTAGAACTATATAATGTCTTCGAAAGTGACGACAAACTAGAGGAACTGAGAGAGAAAAGAAGAAGGAAAGAAGAAACTGATTGAGAAGATATAAGTCAGTTGTGACACCTGTTGAACAAGTTAAATCCTAACATCCTGTAACACCACAGAGCTGGAGGGACTGTGGAGAATCCATGCTGATTACAGCCACTTCTTCTGTCCTGTCCTGAAAAAACAGCTGTACAGGAATCATGTATGTTTTAAAAATTAATGAACCACAAGTTCATTTCATTCAGAAAAACCCCAAATTAGGTCGTCTGACATGAAGACAAGTAAACTTAGTACAATATTAAAGATAACTGCTCTTTGTTTATTAGCAGCATTATTATCGTGCATTTGTTCATCTATTTTTTCCCCTATGATTTAATATCGATCGGTTATTTAACCTCCACCCTTTGTTAGCTTTGTATTTATTAGGATTCACCTCCCTCGTAGTAAGGGAGAAAAAGACCAGTGAATAATATGAATTTGAATGTATACATGGATGGATGGTTGTTGGGAATTGAGAGTGAATACACGTACTGACTTTTTCTGTGTGTGTGTTTTTTCTTCTTGTCTTTCTTTCATCACATCCTGAAAAGTAAAGTTCTGATAACTGATTTTCAGGTTGTGGTAGTGCATAGCGGGTCCCGCTGTGGTTGTCTGATAAACTGATGAAGTGCAGCTCTTCACCAGAGCACCCTGGGAACTGATCAAACCCTTAAATCAGACTAAATCATGTAATATCAGACAGACTTTTCTTGTAGGTTACTAAGGGAAAAGGTTTTCCTTTTGCATCAAGCAGCAAAAACCTCGTGGCCGGACGTGTTTGAGGTGATTTGCCTCACTTGACCTCATGCGTCCTGCAATGTGACTGAAAAGACATTTCATGCAGCCCTCACTTAAAGTTAAAGTTAAACTCTAATATACTCTTTGAAAGCTGTTCTGTATTCACAGATTTGAGGTTGAAATGTCTCTGTAGAATAAAACAAATAGTAAGTAGGCTGCATGTCTGACAGGGTTTAAGATGACTTCTTGTTCACCTCATGTGGGGATAAACTCGTGAGTCGAACTCATGTTACCTGACTCTGCCATTTCATCCAGCGGACTTTCTCCTCCACCAGCAGCTGCAGGAGCCTCTGCGAGCCAAAGGTCTGGGAGCCTCGCTCCCGGCTGGACAGGATCCGGACCGAGTTCCTCTGACGGGACGCCATGTTGCTACCGGTGGCCTTGGCTGATTGGCTGCTCACTCCCACTGCTGCCAGTCCGTCGCCATGCAGAGTCTAGGCTGAGAGAGGGAGAGCAGAATACATATGAGAGGAAGTTGGCCACTGTGTCACGAGCACGGGTCATGTTGCTTAATAAACCCAACACACACTTTGCCAAAGACATAAGAAAACAATGTTAAAGGAACTCTAGTTACTCTGACTATGTGATACTGTAACATGTAGTTTGTTTAAGGAGAAAGAGGTTGGAGGGTGAACCTGCCGGATCATCACTGGACTTCACGCCGCCTTATTTTCAAGCATAAATGACAAATATTCACTTTTTCTTTGTTTTCTCTCATTGTTAACTGAATATTTTAGGCTTTTGGAATGTTTGAATTCATTAACTTGCACCATGGGAACTTGTACTGGGCACTTTTCACTGATTTCTGATATTTTTATAGAAGGATCAACTGATTAATCAAGAAAATAATCAGTAGATTACAGTTTTGGTCACTGCTGCATGATGCACAGCAGCTTCAGCGCAGGAAACCACGACATCACACACGCAATGACACAGATCTAAATCCAGTAAACCCAATTATTTAAACCACCTATTAGAAGTGAAAGCAAAGGTGAATGTAGGGCTGCAACTGACAATTATTCTCATTACTGATTAATCTTCTGATTAGTCTATTAGTGGTTGGTCTATGAAATGGCAGAAGATGCCCATCACAGTTGTCCAGAGCCCACGGCGTCGCAACATTACACATGTTCACATCTGTGTTTAAAAATCAAGCATGTCTTGGTTTAGGTGTGATTAGATTGACCAATCAACAGATAATCTGATAATCGACTAATCGTTTAAGGGCTGTTCTGTGTTCAATCAGATAAGGTTGCTGTGGCACCGTCTCAGATTCTGTTGAAACCTCGTCTACATAATGAACGGCCAGTTAACCACATACCATTTGCTCCTATGAAACTGACCAGAAGATGCTTCCACGCCGCATTTTATTCTTAATATCTTCATGTCCATCAGTGGAAAAGGCCTCAAACATTGGCACAAAATTAGTAAAAGGTTGTATTATGATTAATATCATACAGGGGCAAAAAATGGGTTTATAATACCCTTTTTTCCAAACTTTTAATGGTTCAGTCATATGAGAACATGTTTGTCTTTCATCCTACAAGCTTTGGTGGTTTTAGGAATAACATTTTTCGAGATATTAACACCCAAACATGGCTTCACAAAACATGTAAAACACTGAACAGAAACATTTAACAGGCCCGAAACATACAGACAAACTTAATCTGAACAAACAAAACCTGAGACGGTGCTGTAACCACTTTCCTGGATTCTGTCCGGTTTGACACAGAGTGACCCTTCAGTCATTTTTCAAGCAAAAAATAGTAAAAAAAACTGTCAAAACCTCTCTGTTTCCAGAGAATCAGCTCATGTCAGATGAGGTGACTTGTTTCAAACAAGACATCTGAAGACGTCACCGTGGCCTCAGAGAATTTGTGATGGGGATTTTTCCACTATTTTGACACAGTTGCAGCCATAATTTGGTCCTTATTTCATTGTGTTTATTAACTATACCAACAGACCATCATATGCAGGGTATGATTAAAGAACTGGTGACAAACGCTGCTGAAAACTCATTGACCAGACTGGCAAGATAAATAAATAAGCAGTAAAATATAACCTGAATTGACCAAACAGTAACAAATATTACTATTAATTTAGAAAACATGTTAATCAATGGAAACTCATTTTCCTAAAGTTGACTGGTTGAGCCCTCTGCGTGCTGCTGCCGTGCAGTAGAAGTGATCTGACTACATGACATTGTTGACAGTAAGAAAGTTGAGATGAATTCTGCGAACCAGTCAGACACACAGCAGCACTTACAGTCAAATGTGATACTTAATGCTGTTTGCAAAGCTGCAATTAGTCTCAACAAACACACCAAACTCTCTGTAATTTACAGCGTACTGTCGACTTCAGTGTCCGTCCTGCCAGGTTTGGGTTGTTTTTCCTTCCAGAGTTTTGGATCATTTCCGCAGTTAAGGTGCTGCCAGAAATACCAGCATGCACGGCAGCAAAGATCAGATCCGACCCCACACAAAGGGAGAGCTCAATATCAGCTGCGACAAATACTTTAAATTAATCTACAATTAATTGGAAAATATTCATAACGGATTAATCGCTGAGATCACTGTTCAACGTTTGTAACGGCGTTGCTTCTCCTTGACTTGCATTATAGTAGACTGGATGTCTTTGGGGTTTGAACAAGACATTTGATGGCGTTGCAGCCCTATAATTTTGTTACAGACACAAACATTACAGACACAAAGCTGGTTTCACATCAATATTACTGAGTAGCTGCAACGCGTGTTAATAAAAACTACTTTTGTGAGATGTGAAAAGAACCCTGTAGCTTTCTGAGTTGGCAAAAGTGCTCCTGCAAAACACTAAATGTGACACAAGTCTCATAAAAAACAAACGCAGTAGGCCTGAAGTTTAGTTCCAATGAAAACAACCAAACACGGATCAACACTCAGATCAACACCATGCTCCGGGATCAGAGGCAGCTCTTCACATTACAGCTCTGTGACACAGCACATCACAAACTGCTTCCTGCCACGTCCTTTAACGTCAACATCTCAGCGGTCTGAAGGTTACAGAAACGGGACTGTAACTTAAAAAAAAGCCCATGTTTGGATCTCCGGGGCTTGCTGGGAAACGTGGAGGCGAGGCACCAGCTAATGAGGTTCGATCTCTCAACAGCTTTCATGGGGCCGTCCTTGATCCCACCTGCTCCAGTGGAGCAGCTCAGTGGCCGGCAGCAGCGCTCGGCGGTCTCACTGCCCGGATCCCACTGTGAATGTTTGGAATATTTTGGAACAGTGTGAATGTGGAGGACAGTGGGGCTGAGGGGAGAGTGGAGTTCACTCAACTTTCACTAGGATAAATAAAGTGTAAGGACAAAAACACACCAATGCCTGGACAAGAATGTGAACTCAGCTCGGGTTTATTTTAGGGCTGCAACTGACCGTGACTCCCATTATCGATTCATCCGTTTGATTCATTGAATAATTGGGCTTTAAGATCTCAGAAAACCAAAAGATGAAATCTTCAAATGTCAACAGTCACAAACCCAAAGAGATTCAGTTTGTTGGGATATAAAACAGAAAAGAGCCAGAACTCCTCACGTTTGAGGAGCTGGAACCAGAAAATGTTTGACATTTATTTGATAAATGACTAACAATTAATTATTAAATTTGGCTGCAACTCATTTTATGTCCGTTGACTAATCGATTAACTATTTATATTACACATTACACTATATTAAACAGAAACAGACATTTGTTTCATTCAATCACAAAAATCCATAAGTGCTGAAACAATTGATCTGGTTTCAAAAATAATTTAATTATTTAGGTAATTTTTCAACCAAAAGCACCAAATATAGTTCAGTTGTGATGATTTGCTGCTTCTCTTTGTCTTTTGTGGTGGTGAACTGAATGTCAGAAGGTTTTGGGCTGTTGGTTGGACAATCAAGACATTTGGCTTCAGGAAAGCATTTTTACTTTAATATTTTCTGGCATTTAATAGACCAAGTGATTTATGGAGAAAATAATCAAATCACAAAAACCTAAATTTGCCTCCGGGGCTTTACAGTCTGTGGAGCATCGCCCCGTTTGTCCTTACAGCCTCGATTCAGAAAAGGAAAAACAACTTTAACAGGACAAATGTTAGAAACCTCAGTTGATTAATGAATAATGAAAAGAACAGCCTATAAAATCAACCCAGGCCTTTAAAACACAACAACATCAGGCCAGAAGAGTTTTTCCTCTGTACACAACTCAAACTGTAATGTTTAAATTCAGACTTCACACCATCCAGTGAAACTGACCAACTTTAGTTATTCACACCACACAATACAACCTGCTACACACAGAAAGATGAAATACTCTGAAGTCTGACAGCCATCACCTGAATCTGCACCTGAAGTGTCCACAGCACACAAACACTCCTTTAACATGAAACACAGGCAGGTTTAAATGACCCCAGCATTAATCCTCCCGGAGCCTGAACACCTCATGGAGCAGCTCATCAGCACAGCATCACAGACTGAACACAGCTGCCTCACAGTCCGACCTCGGCCTGTTTTAAATCAGACATACAAGCCATTTTAGATAAAGCCACACCAAAATAAACAGCGCAGTGTGGCGCTCAGCTGGGCGCAGTGCCCGCCTGTTACCGCCCGCAGCCTCGCACCGTCGGCTGGATGACTGTTTTTAACCCACTCTGGCCAACATGACACCCGCTCAGACGTTGTTTTTCATCTGAAAGCTGGAGATGTTATCGAGCCGCTCCGAGGCAGCTAAGCAGCGAGCTAAAGGAGCCGCCTGCGGACCGTCTCCGGCCACCGAGCCGCGCCGCCCGGTAACCACCGGTTATTCTGGGCTTTTAATACAAGTGGCGTTGACTCAGAGGCAGAAATACACTGGTGCCGTGTGATGTGCGGGGTGCAGGTGTGAGTGAGTGTGAGCGGAGCGCCGTGCGGGGCCTACCTTCCCTCCTGGAGCCGCTGCCCGGCGGAGCCATCGCGGCGGAGCTAACAGGCTATCTTCAGCTAACGGCGGCTCGGCCCAGAACGACGGAAAACGTCTCCGCTGCGGATAATAAGCAGACTAACATCGGTGTTCCGCGGTCACTCGACTGAACGGCGGCCACTGACCCCCGCGGACGGCGTCCCGGTGAACGTGGCGGCGGCGGAGAGGAGGATCGCTCCGGTGTTTCGGTAGCTGCCCGACGCCAAGCTGCTGCTGCTGCTGCGTAACCAGCTAGCTGCTCTCAGGCGGACCAACAGAGCGCCGAGAGCAGCCGATCCACCGCACCGACACTCATCTCCCCGGTCACCGGAAAACACCGTCTGCACGGTGTCATCCGGTGACCTCGTGAAACAAATAGTCTAAGCGCTAAAGGAAATTAGCGCACTATTTTGAAATACGCATAGAATTACAACCACCGGGAAATATCGTAGTTCGCACCAGAGAGAGGCTGCTCTGGCATCGACTGCAAACCCTGGGGATAGTTGCGTTGATTATTCTGGGTCAATTTATTATTTTCATTTTATTGAAGAAATAAAGAAGTGAGTGACACATTTATTCCAGTAATTCAGAAGATATTCACTCATAATCTATCGTTCTGAGCCAAAACATTTATTTAATAAAACCATTTTAACATGGTAATATCTAGGATGCTATTATCTAAATCTAAAATGTTTTATTAATTTCTCATCAGTGAATTTCACAAAAAAAAAAAAAAAATACATTTAATTAAATCATCCAACAGTCACTCCCTCAAATAACAGTACTGCTGTTATAACTTCACTAAATGACAACTGATTGGTGTTATTAGTATTTTACTGTTTCTTTTCATTAGTTTTAGGTATATTTGGATGTAAAGTTCCTCACAGATACTCTAACAGGGACTGGGAAACGCTGTTATTGGTGGGAAATGGTACATCAGCTTCAGTGGTGGAATCAGATCCGTTGCTGCACAAGTACAAATACCACACTGTGAAAATACTCCACTACTAAAAGTATGTGAATATAATCAGCAAAACATCTAAAGTAAAAGTCATCGTGATGATGGTCCCTGTCAGTGTTATATACAATGTTTTTGGATTAATATTACTGCTGATCCAAGAGGGTTTAAAATAGTTTATTTATCTTATGGAGGAGAATTTCCTCAACCCATAAATGAACTCTTCATCCTTCAGTTCATCACAAACATTCACCATCACCACATTTATATACATAAACATGACTTTCCCTGACAGGAAGGGGATGAAACTCTGTCATCTGTGAAGTAACTAAAGCTGTCAGACAAACGTAGGGGAGTGAAAAGTACAATATTTACTCTGAGATGTAGAGGAGGAGAAGGAGAAAGTGGCATAAAATGGAAATACTCAAATACCTCAAATTTGTACTTTGGTACAGTACTTGAGTGAATGAAATGTGTCTGTAGTCTCGGTTGAAGACTTGCTGTGTTTCTTCCTGTGGAGCTGACAGATGTTCTGCTGAATTCACCCTGAACTTCCCAGTGACGTCAACAGGGTGACAGATGTGGAGACGCTGCAGACGCATTTCAGATTTTTATAGTGGAAACGCTGAGATGAGTTTACCTGGACTGGAACCAGAGCTGCTGTCTGCTTCGATCTACTTCCACTTCCCTCCATTTCAGAGGGGAATATTGTACTTTTTACTCCAATACATTTGTAGTTAATTTACTAATTAATATTTAACATAAAAACACATATGATCAGTTTATAAAATGCATCAGGTCTGGGATCACGCCTGGGACCAGGTCTGCATTTTATTAAATTAAATGTATTTATTCATCTGTTGCACCGCACAGTAACTGCATTGGAATATTCTTCTCCTGTTTTCTATTGTTTTAGAGTTGTTTTATTTTGAAATGCCTTGTTGTAGAAAGGCGCTGCAGAAATAAACCTGCCCGGACTGACACACAGTGAAAGATTAAACCATGTTGTCTTGAGACGTTTGTTCCCCTCTGAACTTCTCACACGGTTTCATCTCATTAACTGTTCAAATGATCCAAAACGTTCCCACACAACAACAGAGATCATAGTGTTAAAGTGTTAAATATATCACACAGAACTGCTTTCCTGTGGCCTTCTGAAATGCACTCTGGGAAATGCAGGAAATTACTGAGCACGCGTGGACTTCAACAAAAATGTAATTAACAACTTAAACTGTGATGCATGTCAGATTGATCGGATCAGAGAGGAGATCAGTGGGAATTATCCTTTAATTCATTCTCTATACGCAGGAATACTTCAGAAGGTCTACAACAGGCAGGAAACACAACACAGACGGTTGTTATGGAGAAACAAAGCAAAGCCACACACACTCACACACACACTCACACACACTCATACACACACTCACACTCACACACACACACACACACACACACACACACACACGGTGGCACAGCAGGAGGTGTGTGTTGAACAGCAGGTGAGCTCCTCAGAAGTTTTCCTTGTAGAAGTTGAAGCCGAAGTGTTCACACTGAGCCTTGATGAGTTTGGCCAGAGCGGGAGAGCCGCAGTAAAACACGTGGACTTTCCCTTTCTTCTCCTCAGACACTTTCTGAAACACCTGACACACAACAACAGGATTCACAGCGGAGAGGCTTCACTAAAGGCTGCAAACCCAGGACGACATTTTCTACAAACTGAGCAACGGTTGGTGCAAAAAACAGTGACACACGTTTGTCAAAAGCAAGAAAATAAATCCCTGTTTAAAGGCCCCATTAAATCAAAAATATCACCTTTAAACATTACTACATTCTGCACTATTAAACACTGTGACATTGATTCTAGTGAAGAACATACAGAGGTAAAAGATTTGATTTTTGAAATTGATAAAATGATCTGAGCTGTATAAATCTTAATATACAATATATATATAAGTTGTTTTTAAATTTCATTATCATATGTTTTACTTTTACTAATCTAATTAGAGCTGAAACAATCAATTAATTGATTAGCCAATCAACAGAAAATGCATCTACAACCATTTTCTTTATCAATACATTTTGTTTTGTCACTTATCAAGCAAAAACACCGAAGGTGCTTCTTCTCTGTGACAGTGAACCGGATCTGTCGGACTGTGATGTCAAAATAAACCTGTAGACTAATCAATACTGAAAATCAGTAGCAGCCCTCAGTGATTCCTCTCATATTGATTCTCTCCTGTTTAATAATGTTCAATACATTCACTGACACTGATAGAAAGCAGTGTGTCCTCACCTTGCCCCACTCAGGCCGCCCAGGCTGGGTCCTGGTCCTCAGTCCGGTGATGGAGTCTCTCTTCTCCTTCTTGGCCAGGAGGTCCAGCGCCATCTGCAGGCCGATGGCCTTCATGTCGTTCTTGCTGAGCGCAGACGTCATGTACATGTGCATCTCCAGGAAGCGGCCTGACGGACGACAACAGAGGTGTTATTTCTCCCCGAGTGGAATCCCGCCCCCCGATCACGGCGCCCCTTTACGTGTCCCACCTTCGGGCTCCTCGTCAGCCTGGTCCATCTCCAGTTTGGTCAGCAGACTCACAAACCATTCAAACGACTTCTGGTCTCTGTTGATCCAGATGAAGTCCACCTGCAGGGTCCAAAACAGACTCAAGTCCACGTCCACTCACATGAAAACACATCGGTTCAGTAAACTGATGAGTAAACGTCGGGGCGGTTTTCTTACTTTGCGTAACTTCATGTCGCTGTCTTTGATGTTTTCACACCAGGAGTAGTTACAGCTGGGACAGTTCTGCTTCCTCCTGCGGTATCTGTACCAGAGAAACACCGGATCGACTTTCACATTTATATATCTGAACAACTTTGTTCACTCTTTTTCTTTCTTTACAGAACAAGTATCGGTCCAGTCTGGCCTCACGTAGACCAGCTCAGACCCCCTTCTCAGAGAACTGTCTCCTCTCAGGCACAGGAAACCTTCACACAGCAGGAAACTGTTTTCCAGTGATGATGAGATCAACACAACTTAAATAAATAACAATAATAAACTTTATTTATTTATGAACAGACACTCAGTTTAGTTTCGTCTGAGACAAAGAAATCCAACAAACCTCCAGACCTGAAAACTGGATCTAAAGAAATATTTAAAATGATGAACTGATTATGACAGCTGTCGATTGATTAGTCAATTGATTAGTCGAGTTAATTGATTCAGTTCGAGTTGGAGCAAAACTCTTGAGAAAAGGAGGCTGTCCTCTGCAGTGACCAGGCTGTGACCAGGCTGTGACCAGGCTGTGAGCAGGCTGTAACCAGGCTATAACCAGGGTGTAAGCAGGCTATAACCAGGCTGTAAGCAGGCTGTAACCAGGCTGTAACCAGGGTGTAAGCAGGCTATAACCAGGCTGTAAGCAGGCTGTAACCAGGGTGTAAGCAGGCTATAACCAGGCTGTAAGCAGGCAGCCCGGTGGACTCTGGTCTGGTATCTTACCGGTACATGATGCTCTGCAGGATGGAGGCGAACGGTGTGATCCCGATCCCGGCCCCGATCAGGACCGCATGTTCAGAGGCAAAGATCTGTCTGGTTGGAGTCCCGTACGGTCCGTCTACGTAACACTGACACATAACACACACTGATGGAGAACTCTGTGTCTGAACACCATCACACAACACATCCAGGTATGTAAAGCCACTATCTGGAAACGTTTTATAGCAGTGAGTTTTTCCTTAAATACATATATATGTACAGTGGGTACGAAAAGTATTCAGACCCCATTAAATTTTTCACTCTTTGTTTCATTGCAGCCATTTGCTAAAATCAAAAAAGTTGTCAATTTCTTTGTCAATCACTCGTAAAGCACTTTTAATTGCATTTGATTAGTTTGAAAGGTGCAATATAAATAAAGTTTGATTGATTGATTGACATATCATGGATCACTGTGTATTGTTGGAGCTGTCTGTGTTTATCTGTAGAGTAGAATAATAATAATCCTCCACACGGGGGCTTTAAATGTGGTAGTCAGTTATGATGTATTTGTAAATGTGCTGATGTTAAATGGGTTATTTGCTCACCTTGATGTTGCAGAATCTGTGGTTCTCACCAAACTTGGCAGAACCCTGCGGATTGAAAAGGAGAACCAGATAAAAGTCATTGATAACCACGTCTGATATATTTCAATACACCAAAGACACGTTTACTGACCTCTCTGTGCGGAGGTGCCTCTCCTCTCTCTGCTGGCCCCAGCTCATCTGGAGGAGGCTCCGCTGGCTCCTGAGATCCAGATGCCGGCGGTGGGGCCGGGGCCACGTCGGAACGGGAGCCGTTCTGACGGTACATCATCAGCTCGACGGCGTCGTCCTCGTTGGAAGCGACCGCTCCGTTATAGCCTGTGGAGCTGAACAACTCCTCCTGCCAGAAAACCACAAGTAAGACGGAGGAGGGAGATCCTGGAATATAACCTGTGTGTGTGTGTGTGTGTGTGTGTGTGTGTGTGTGTGCGTGTGTGTGTGTGTGCGTGTGCGTGTGTGTGTGTGTGTGAGTGTGTGCGTGTGTGTGTGTTGAACCTGGGCCTTCATCAGCTGTCTGCGGTCCCTCAGGCTGGTGGCGAGCCTCTTGGGGCTGACCGTCTGGCTCTCTGGTTGTCTGAAGTACTCGTACAGACGGTTGGTCCACTGGCCCATCGAGCGGATGTGTAGCCACAGAGTGTCTGGAGGTTAAAGGTCACAGCAGGGAACTGCAGGGTTACACTGACACTGACCTGACGTGCTTTAACGTGGCGTCTCGTTGTTGCGTTTGTACCTGACTCCTCTGGGGCGCTGCTGATGGTGAACGGGTGCCACTCGTACTTTGCTATCACCGGGATGTTGATGTAGACGTAATCTCCGGGTTTGAAGTGGAAGAACTGAGGGCGTTTGATCACCAGGTGAGTCACCTGCACACGAAACAACAGCAAAAACAACGTCAGACATTCATCCATCACATCACTAATTTAATACAGACGAGCTCACCGAGGTTTACCGCCTCTGACCTGTAATGACCAAAACATTAAGTACAGTTGTGAATAGAAAACTTCAAACAGTTCCATTAGCAGATGTGACACCACACACATCTGGCCAGCTGTTAATATACAGAATACATCTTGTAGGAGAAGGGGGACTGGAGCACTTTTAATGGTGCAAACAGGTGAACATTTGTTCACTACTGTCTTCATCAGAGTCAAACTGGACACATACAGGCAACCTGGACCTGGTGAACAGTTGTAATTGGATACTTGTGAAGTGATTCTTCACTGTGAGTCTTTTCTTTAGTCCTCACTGGTTACTGAATTACTAACTGAAGAAATATCTGATGGAGATTTAAAAGAGTAAATCTTCCTCTGCTCAGACCAATCAGAAACAAGCTCCTCGTCTCTCTAAAGTGTGGAAATTGATGTTCGGTAATCGAAGAACTCGAAGGCGTCGGCAGAGTTTGTCACCTTGGACGGCAGCAAGTTGACCTCCACGATGTAAAGACCTCCCATACGAGAAACGGCGATTCCCACGATCTTCTCCAGCAGGAAGAGCAGACCGGGAACCACAAACCACTTCCAGAAGTTTGCACAGTGAACCATCAGCAGAGACCAGACCCACACGTAGGACAGGTGAGACCAGTAAAACACCTGGAGGACGAACAGACAGGTGAGACATTACAGAATGTAATAAAACAATCTTTCTATCTGTTAATCCTCCATGTTACACTGTAACAGCTCTGGATCAGTAAAACAATAAACGTAGATTAGAAACAGAAGATTATAGCTGTAGTTTTATTATTGTAATAAGTGCGCACGGACACAAGAGGGAGCCGATCGTTCACCGCACTCTGTATGTGGCCCGGACTCAAAACACGACAGCAACAACACGTTCATTATGGATGAAGTCATCCCGTCAACATGTTCCCAGTGTGATTACAGCAGAGAAACCTGGTTCAATGTTCTGTTGAAACAGTGTGAAACTGTCCTTTAAGGCACTTCAGCACATTTATGAACTTTCTGTTTGTATGTCTGCCAACACACAGTATACGCTGATACCAATGTACAGTATATATCTGTGTGTAACCAGGTATCAGCCTGCTGACCTGCACAATGTAGCTTAGTAGATCTAATCAGGTACTGCACTTAAGTACAAGTCTGAGGTACTTGTACTTTACTTGAGTCTTTTCTTTTCATGCCACTTTCTGCTTCTCTTCCACCACATCTCAGAGGAAATATTGTACTTTTACTTCTCTACATTTATCTGACAGCTTTAATTACTTTACACATTCAGATTCTTACACATAAAACGTATGAAGAGTTTATAAAACCTGAAGTTTTGTTATAAATTAAACTTCCCAACAGTTTATACAAGTGCAGCTGACAGCATCAGTCCATTAATCAGTGAGTGGACTGACAGAACATGAAGCTGAACTCTTGTGATGATGGTTGGACTCATTTTTCCTGTAAAATCATTTCCTGGCTGCAGCTTCTCAGATGTGAAGATTTGCTGCTTTTCCTTTGAATGATTTGAATCATGTGAATGTGTTTTAATAATGTTGAGCTTTGGACTGTTGGTTGGACACAACAAGCATTGTGAAGGTGTCACTTTGGGCTCTGGCTCATCGTGACGCCATTTCTCACTATTTTCACTATTGTTACAAAGCAAACGATCAAGCTCAGCTCCAACAGTAAAATCCTGCTTTTCCATGAATAATGAGGAATAATAATCTAATGATAGAATATATAATAGTACAACAGGCACAGGGGACATTTTACTGTGGAAATACTTTAACTACATGCAACTGATTATACTCACAGACTACAGAGTATTTTCACTGTGTATTAGTACTTTTACTGCAGTAAAGGACCTGAATACTTCCTCCACCTCTGGCACACACTCGCTCAGTTTCCTCGACTCTTACTTCAAAGTGTCCGCTGCGTCGGACGAACGTGCTGGAGCAGAGCACCATGAGGCAGATCACGACCTGCAGGACGACTCCGGTCAGCGAGGCCGTCCCCTTCACCCAGCCGATCCCCGGCCGCGTGGTCAGCAGGTACTCCCACAGGCTGAAGTCACCGCTCTCCGACAGCTGCACTGAAACACACAACAGACAACAGAAAGACCTATTCACCTGTCTGTGACACGAGTGTTTAGGTGACTACATAAATGTGTGTGTTTGTACCATTTTTTACAAATATACATCATAAATATATAAATACATAAGGTGATACAATATAATCCAAAAAACCCTGATACTAATAATAATAACAACAACAAAAATCATCATCAAAAATCACCTATTCCCACCCATTTTTTAAAAAATGTACTACTCATTGTAAAAATAATAAAATAATAAGAAATAAGAAATAAACTAAAACACTTCTGTACTGTAAACTCTGTACTTCATAGTATATGAGAGAAAACTGTACTAGAATAATTATCATCAATGCAAATTCAATTCATCCAGTGATTTCTTATATCTAACAGCTGTTTCTATAACAGTTTGTCCACAGAATCAAACTTTCTTCTGACAATCATTTAAAATAAGAGTTATTATGTTATAGTATTATATTCAGGAGGGGAGGCATGTTAAACCCCCCCAGGTCAGTCCCACATCACCTGAAATAAACCTGAGTAAGTGAGTCAGAGTTTGTACCGAAGTTGAAGATGTGAGCGGTGGTGTGCACCAGCGTGTAGCAGAGGATGGCGTAGCCCACGATCTGATGCAGCAAGATGTTCTGGTCCAGAGGCAGGACCCTGACCACCCAGGTGGCCCTCAGCCAGGTGAAGCAGCGACGCAGCATCAGTACCTGCAGACCACAGAGACAGCTGCTCTCTTGTACACAGTTTTTATTTTATTAACAAGCCTGTTTGCGTGTATCCACAATGTTTGTGTCTGTGGCTTATCTATTCTTTATACTGTGAACATACACAAGTGACTAAAAACTTATTAAGCTTGATTCTCTTTAGAAACAGAAATCAAAAAAACATCTGGGAGGTTAGGGTGGAAGACTTCTTTTCCGTTTTTATGACTTATCTTAGGTAGCACAAGTATAAAATTATATATTATTCTCATCATGAAGTGCAGATGTTTTCAGCCCCTCCAGCAGCACTAACTGCCCCAGCTCCTGTGTCCTGTCCCTGGACGTACCACGACGAAGGTGCAGTTGAAGTTGAGACACTGTCCACAGCCCTTGGCCACCATGTAGCAGACCCCCCCGTGGCGGTGCTGCAGCATGGCCCCGACGAACAGCGCCAGGTTGAGGCAGGCGTACATGCACAGGAACAGCAGCTTCCGGCTGTTGTTGTGCCAGTAGGCTCGGGTCAGGTAACGCGGAGCCTGCCGCTTCTTCTGATCCACATCGGGAGGCTTCAACCAGTTCGCAGCACTGAGGAGGAGGAGGAGGAAGAGGAGGAGGAAGAAGAAGAAGGAAGAAGAAGAAGATAATATGTAAATAACAAACATAACAAACATAACCGAACAAAACAAAATCAGCTCATGTCAGTTAAACACTACATGTCTCATTCAGTTAACTGATAAATAATCTGTAATCAATATAAAGTATGAGGCTTTTATCTATCAAGAGTTATTCTTCTCCTCCTGTTCCACGATTAAAATATATATATTCATATATATTATATATAATAATAAATATATTCAGAAATAAAAAAACACATCAAAAAGAGAATCAATTAAACCTCAATGAAAATCCAGATATTGTATTTTCTTCTTCTTAATGTGAATCCAAATGTGTGTTGCTGCCCCCACAGGTTAAAGGTTGTAGGAATAAATAACAGGAAATAACAAATAGAATAAACAACAGGAGATAAGAGGGAGGAGGGTGAGTCTGACCTGATGGTGAGGTTCTCCATGACCTCGGGGAAGTTCTCCAGCTCGGCCTTGAGCTCCTCGAAGGTGATGGCGCCGCTGTTGTCTTTATCGGCCGACTCGAACAGCGCCAGCGTCAAGTCGTCCAGCTTCTCCTCCGGCAGGGAGATGGCGCTCTCACGCAGACACGACTTCAAAACCGTTCGCAGCTCGTCCGGATCGATGGAGCCGCTGCCTGCAAACAAACGACAAAAAAAACGATGGGGAAAAAGAGGAGGAAGAGGAGGGAGAGGAAGAAGAGGAGGGTTGCTGTTTGGTATTTTTATGTTGAGGTGTTGGTACTTTTACTTAAGTAAAGGATCTGAATACATCTTCCACCTCCGCTGAACTCAAACAACCAACAGACATGCAAATGTTCTGTGGTGCTTTTCAAAGGGCATTCTGGGAAATGTAGGCATTCAGTAACTGATGCAGAGGTAGAGGAGGCCCTATTGGTGTGTTTTAATAGTTTATACTGACCGTCCACATCGTAGACCTGGAAGAGGAACTTGAGTTTGTCCGTCTCGCTGCCGTGGATCAGGAGGTCCAGAGCCTTCAGCAGCTCGTCCAGACTGATGGATTTGCTGCCGTCCGAGTCAAAGAGCGCAAAGAAACGCTCGGCGAAGAAAGACTGCACACAGCAACACAACAACACACACATTACAACACACCGCATGACACAGCAAAGGTCGGTTTGTCATAAATCGACATGTAATTTACCAGAATATTTCCATCTTCTGCTACTTTCTACTTCGAATACCCGAAATTTCAGAGGGAAAAATCATAATAAAATGAAGCTTTAGCTATTGCTTACTTTACAGATTAAACTTTTGCATAAAAAAAACATTTAGTAATCTTATAAAATCAAACACCTTGTTCAAGATGAAACCAGTGGTTTCCAACCTTTTGTCTTGTGAGCGAGAGCTGAGAAGCTGAGAATACTTATGTACTTTTAGTTAGGCCAGATTTTCATGCAGGACCTTTACTTGTAATATAGTTCCATATATTGCTGTATTAGTACTTTTACTTAAGGGTCTGAATACTTGTTCCACTTGTGTCCTTCTCACCTCTTTGACCTTGAGAGCCGTTTTAAACTCATCGATGTCGATCTCTTTGTCGTCTCCGGCGATGCTCTCGAACTGTTTGGTCACCCACTCCAGCCAGCGGGCGTCCTCGTCCAGACTCATGGTGACCGACTCTGCTGCTGCTGGAGGACAGAAACCGACATCTCCTTAAATTCTACAATGCTTTTATTAATGTACAAATACAATTCATTCAGTTATTAAAGACAAAAAGCAAAAAACAATTAAGTGGCTGAAGAACAACAAGTGTAATCTGGGCACAAAGATGCTCTGCAGAAGGAAGAGGAACCTGCAGCTGTACGGCAGGAAGGTGACGTGATTTACTGACTGAGGTGAGAGGACACAAGGTGATTTCTGTGCATAAAGAAGCATAAAAATATATATTTCAGATATCTGGAACATGTGAAGATATTAAAACTGCTGAAAGTAGAACAACAGAAGCTGCATCATATGTACAATATCAGAAATGCTGCTAAATATTCATGTTCACAGATGGTCAACACTCAACATGTTCACATGTAAAAACTAGTAGGAGTTTATATATGAATTAATTTATGGATTTTGTTGTTTTTGTGTCTCTTCATCTTTTGGTTTATTTTGCACCTAAGTCTTCTGGTTTTAAGATTCTCTTGTCCAGGTTCATGTTACATGTTTTACATCTGTCCTTTAACATCTTGGGACCATAACTCACTGTAACTCGTTCTCTTTTAGTATTTTAACAGGGACTCTTAGTAAGGACAGAGTGGACTGTCGAAGGGCTGAACTATACAGTCCAAACTCAAGCGAGCTAAGTTATGTGACATTTTTTTATTTGACAAAGCTCTCATCTGAAGGCTCCATGTAAACACAGAAAAGACCCCTGAGGAACCCACTCATGTAACATTTAATCTCTTGTTTTATTTCTATTCATTTAAATCAATCAGTTCTTTATCATCGTCACAATAATAACTTCTGTTTAGGCTCCGCTCAGCTCCAATGGCCCACCTTCATGAACAGCTGAAGCCCCGTGGACGTCATGCTGTATTCCTACAGAGGGACGACTATTGATAGACTGCAGCAACATTTAGGACGTTGCCATGGAGATGTCAGCCGCAGAGAAAGAAAGAAATAACACACACATCGTGGCAGAAGCTCATCGGAGACAACAAAAAGAAAACACAGCGACAGATCCTCCAGCTTCTTTAGAAAATATTCTACAAATGTTGATAATCCAACAATTTGCTCTTAAAACTCTTTGAAAAGTTGCATTTTCTGTATTTTGCTTTCTGAATCTTGGTATGTGCGTTTATATGCAACAGTTCAGATTATTTTTTCCAGTTTTTAAGTGAACAGAACTGTATATAGTACAATATTACAGCCTGTTCAAACCTTAGAGTGTAGAGTAACAGCTCATATCATTAGGACTGCAACAGCTAACAATTATATTTATTATTAAATTAACCTGCTGATTATTTTCTGGATATATTTGGTCCATAAAACCTTAATAAACACTGAAAAATGCCCACTATGACCTCGTAAAGCACAACGTGACGTCAGTAAATCTCTTGTTAGGTCCAAAACCCCAAAATATTTCATTTACTGTAAAGTAGAAAAAAAGAAAAGTAGCTAATTCTCATATTTGAGAACCAGGAACCATCAAATGTTTGTTGTTTTTGTTTTAAAAAATGACTTAAACAATCAATCAATTATCAAAGTAGTTGCAGATTGATTTCGTAGCAGCTCTACATGTCACAACACGACATATTACAGTTAATACAGTGAAGGAAACAAATCAAACCCCAGATATGAAACAGATCCTATGATGAGATCAAAGTTTTACCTGCTGCAGTGAAACCTGCTCGTCCTCAGCTGTTTATATCCCGTGTGTCTGATGTTCCTGGGAGCTGTTCAGTCCTCTTCGTCACCTCCTCATCTTCTTCAGAGGTCCTGTCTGCGTCAGCTGGAGCTGACACTCTGTCGCCCACTGACGTTCCTCTGTAGACAGACTGGGACACTGCAGCAGCAGCACAGGAGGGAAATGAAAAGAAAACAAAGAATAGAATCAGATGATGATGAGCGTGTGCAGAGACCTGGGACCAAACCAAACTCCAGACTGGACCCAGAGAGCTGAAACTAATGATTACTAATCTGTAGATCATTTTCTTAGAAAAATAGCATTCACAATGTCTCAAACTCACAGATATTCAGTTTCCTTTGATAAAAACATCAAATCCTCACATTTAAGAAGCCGACAGTAGAGATTATTTGGCATTTTTGCTTGAAAAATGACTGAAACGATAAATTAATAATCAAAATGATATGCCGAGAATCTTTTCTTTCTTCTTCTAATCAATAAAATTAAATACAAAGACAATTTACAACTTATATAACTTACATAGTCTGCACACCCAAAACCAAACAAACACACTGATAATTATAAGAAGAAATATTAATAATAAACAAACCTGGTCTTCATTTAGATTCCTTGACCTATCTGCGATTACGCCCTCTAGAGTAAAATTGTGCCCAACAAGTTAACAAAAAGCTGCTGATAATCTTAATTGATGAATCAATTAATCGTTTCACTGTGATGGTCATCAGTCTGTTTGTAGATAACTCTGCCCAGGAACGAGAGAGTTCAAGAGTCCAGACATCTCAAGTTCAAGGATGTGAAACAGTTTCACAGACAACCTGCTCACATCCAGACAGATTCACATATTATCTGCCGAAGTTAAAGGACAGATTCACACTTTTCAAACATCATGAGATCCCGCTCCTCTGACTGCATTTCAAAGTTTATCTGAAGATAATATGAGGATTATGAGCTCTGGTTAAAAGATTCGTAGCTCAGAATTATAATTAATAATTAAATAACTAAGTGCACATAACCACCATAAAACAGGCAATATTCATGTTTACGCTCCAGTTCGTGTCCAGATGAAACAAAACAGATAAAAGATGTTGATCCGGGAGCTTTAGAGGAGCTGAAGGTGGACGGAGCCAGGCTAACAGTTTCCCCCCGTTTCCAGTCATTATGCTAAGCTAAGCTAAGCTGCTTCATATTTACTGTTCAGACATGAGAGCGGAGTGGAATCAATCTGAACATGTGCCGCTCAGGAGTTCATGAAATGTTGAACTTCTGGTTTAAAGTCTTCAGGATGGAGGAGACGTCCAAAAACGTCTTCTGTCATTTAATCTTTTTTTATTGTCGTCTTCATAAATGTAAATGTTGTGGAGCTTCAGATTGCTGCTGTGTTCTTCTGACTGCTGGAGGTTTGTAATTTCAACAACTTTGTTTAGCAGCTTCATCCCGTTTATGAAGCTCAACATGTGTGAAATATATTTTGTTCCCCACATATACAGAAAAAAAAACACTCTTTATTAGAGCACAATACAAAACATCATCCAGGAAATGTCAAATCTAAGGCACGCTTGTAAGACTTCTTTCTCTGTCTCTCCTATAAACAACAAACATGATTCTGTCAGAACTGTGCAGGTTTTAAATACACTGAGACTATTAAAACTGTAGAAACTCAGAGCTGCTGCTGACCAGCTCATCATCCAAGACTCAAACCTGAGCTACCGTAAATATTACATCAACAGCTGTCGACTCATTAACGAGTCCCTTCTGCCTAAAAAATACATAAACAGACTTGAAATACATGAAATAACTGCAGTGAATCAACTCAGCACAAACTTTAAATTACTTTCACATTTAAAAATAGGTCATTATAAGAGCTAGTTTACAGTATATCAACACACTTTCACACATTTGACTTCGTATTACATTCTGACAGTAAAGGTACCGTTATATATTAAATAAAAACAGTAGATTTGTCTTGATACAGTACAGTCCTCTGTAGCAGGGAATGCCACATCTTATTTTTATTTTCAGTTTTTATTGAGACTTCATGCGGACACGAGTCAGACAGGAAGTCACGTTTTCAGCCACATCTGCCGAGTGTTTGACCGGAGCTGCTTCATAATCTCAACCTCAGCCTGAGCATCGATTCTGTGATCAGCAGGTTAAAAGATGTCTCGCTGTTTACATTAAAACTGGGCTGAATCTGGTTGAAAAGTTACAGATTTTTTGGATCATCAAAGTTACACATAATGACTGTATTTCAATGTGAAACAAGTCCCAACTTCACACTAGGACACTGACAGTCAGATATCGGTGTAAATATCTACAAAATACCAAAACAGAGCAAAATCTGAATGACACACGACAAACAAAGTGTTTGATAGATAAATATAAAAGTAAACAGCACCATGTGAAGTCTGAGCGGTGAAAACCTGGTTCACTGTTAAATACCGACTCAGTTTTAGGTAATTGGGAGTGTGACTGTTGAGTCAGTGTTGTTGCCTCATGCTGATGGGAGCAGGGAGGAGACGAGGGTTTGGTCCTGGTCCTGGTCCTGGTCCTCCATGATGGCCTGCAGAGCCTCCAGTCCCTCCACAGACACCATCAGACTGCCGACCACCTCGCTGCTGTCCTCCACGTCCAGAACTGCAGGAAACAGAGAAGGAAAATCTGTGTGTACACTCAGACCACTGCCTGTGTGTGTGTGTGTGTGTGCGTGTGTGTGTGAGAGAGAGAGTGTGTGTGTGTGTGAGAGAGTGTGTGACAGTGTGTGTGTGCGTGTGTGTGTGAGAGAGAGTGTGTGTGTGTGTGTGTGTGAGAGAGAGAGAGAGTGTGTGTGTGTGTGTGTGTGTGTGTGTGTGTGTGTGTGCGTGTGTGAGAGAGTGTGTGTGTGTGTGTGTGTGTGTGTGTGTGTGTGTGAGAGTGTGTGACAGTGTGTGTGTGTGTGCGGACCGTTCAGACTGGTCTCAGTCAGGTCTTGTTGTTTCTCCAGGATTTCGGGGATCCTGATGAAGGCCACTCCCACGTCCTCACACTCCCTCTCCTGCTCCTCTTCCTCCGGAGGTTCGCTCACCACCGTGAACCGGATTCTGCCAACAACAACTCACACATTTATTATTATCAATGCTGTGAATATTATAACCCTCGTGTTAAGGCTGCAAACTGGGATTCTTTTCCTTATCAATTAGCAGATCATGGAAGCTGGAAACAGAATTTTGACTAATTTAATAAAATTGTTGTTGATCAAATAATCCTTCAAAGTGGTTATCAATTATTTACTTTTCAATTTAAAAAACTTCAATATAAGTGCTTAAATCTTTAGATTTTCTGACTTGTTATAGGTGGCACTTTCTTTTTGTTTTTATCCGTGGTTGCCGTCACTGCTCGTGCTGGGAACGCACTTGTTCTTCTCTGGTTTATTCCCAACACACAGGAAACACAAACTGCTTCACTTTCTGTGCAGCAGAGATTTAATTTAAATAAAAGTTGAGTTACTCTGAAGTTTTAAATGTCATTTTAGGTGAGAGAATGTGTTTTTTGTAATTTGGGTGTATGGAAACTTTTAATACAGAGGCTTCTCCTTCCTTCTAAACTCTGAACTGTTTGGTTTTCATCATCTCAGTTTATGAGTTCCAGCTGTTTTAGGCTGTTCTGATGTTTAGATGTCAACTGTGACTGTTGAACCCAGTGACTCTGGATCTGAGTCCCACCTCAACATTTGTCTCCAGCTCTCGCTCCCTCGGCCTTCTCGCTCTTGTGTCTCAACAAGGAAAAACAAACCAAAAAAACCCTTCTCTTCTCATCAGACGCCCCCTCACCCACCTCTCCATCTGAGGGTTTCGTCCCTGCAGGACTCCCCTCAGCAGCCGCCGCCTCGCCCCATTCTTCTCAGCATCCACAGGAACGACTGCAAGGGCCGAACAACAAACAGGTCAAACCTCACACAGTAAAAACACGACTTTCACTGGAAAACACACATAAAACAATGAGTTCTGCTCACATTCTCAAAACAAGATTACAACATCAAACTGTGTGTTTCTCACAGCAGCTCCAGTCCACATGTTGTTATTCGGTGAGTGTGTTTGGATGTGTAGTTGTGTGTAAATGTTGTAATATAATAATATAAGTTATTATATGATATGAGATCAAAACAATTAGAAAGGGAAGTGTTCTTATAACACCTCCATGGTGGCAGCACATGACTGAGGGTGAAAGTAAGTAACCGGTGTGTTGAAACGTAGTGACCCCACAATAACTGACCCCCCCACCCATCCCTGTATATAACAGTACAAGTAGCTTCCCCCCCCCCAATTATTTATGATACACTCAACTCAACTTTATTTATAAAGAACTTTTCATACAAACATGCAGCCCAAAGTGCTTCAAAAAGCAAAAAGAAAGAAAAAAAAGTCAAATGAAATAAAATAAAATAAACACCAGGGATGAGACTAACATATAAACTTAAAAACTAAGGCTGTCTGTGTAATTTCATGTATTTCCTCTTTGTGTGTTACAAGTCAGTGTGAACAGAAACTGGATCTTTCTGTTCTTGGGACCAAATGAGCTGAACGGACTGAAGTGACCCCTGTGAGCTCAGACTGGGAACCCAGACAAACCCGACCTGATGTTACTGTCGAGAACAAAAACCAACACCTTCTAACACACGAGGCGTCTGGCTGAGTTTCTTTAACATGTCTGAGTGAACATTTGGGAAGGACATTTTTGGAGACATGACAGGAAAAGATGCAGCGGGAGAACACTGGGATGGAAAAATATCGTCAACTCTGTTTGATCAACTCATCAAGTAAATCAAATAGTTGCATCATCTCTTTTGATTGTTTTGTTTGGACCTTCTCACATGATGAGTGAGACACATCCTGGCTTCCTTGTACGAGCCTTTCTGACTCGAGTTCCTGGTGAAATACCAGGAATGTGTTTGTGTACAGAACACATGCTGTAATACAGAGTTTCCTCTATACTGCCTCCTCCTGGTATCACTCCGTACAGCAGGTTCTTACCTTTGCTGTAGTTGTAGTTGATGCTCTTGCCCTGGGGGGGTTTGGGTAGAGACAGGGGGGTTTCCTCCGTGGGCAGATCCAGGAGAGAGTACTCCACGAACAGACGCACCACGCTGCTGTCCCGGGCCACCCGAGACTCTGGCCTCAAGCTCAGAGACATAATCTCCACCCGCACTCGCTCCGAGGGCTGAGGGCCGACACAGTTTATACGGTTAGTTCACTTACAGCAGTAACTCCTGTCTAATTGCACGTTCATATTATTGTGGAAAAATTGCTTCTACGTGCACCTCCAGACAAATTACTGAGTATTTCTGAATATAAGTTTGCAATAACAAACCACAAACTATTGAAACCACAGTGAAAATGTTTGGTGGGGAAAATATCAGCCTTCAGATATGCAGCTGAGCTGGACTGTGCCTGGACGCAGGAGAGAATAATATTTTTATAATAATCACAGACGAAGAAAAAAAATCAGTAATTATAATTTGATGATTTAAAGAGTCATAAGCTTGGCAGGTTAATCAATATGAGAATAGTTAGTTGCAGCTGTACATTCAGTCAGTTGACCGGCTGGAGGATGAGAAATAACTCCCTGACTTCAGCTGGAAGTTTGTGGTTTAACAAACAGGCCGAGCACTCGGACTCAGTCCAGGATTCAGAAACAACCTTCTGCTCGTACGCAGAATAAAATCGAAGTGGACCTCAACAAAAACAAAACACCTTCACAAATCACTCCACAATCAAAACATAAGGGCAGCTGTGTTTTCCAGAGCTGGAGATCAACTCTGCTGTGTAGTCCCGCGCGCACGATAACAACACAACAATCCTTCCCCACACGGCGACTGCCTCTTCAGGTGTGTGGAAGGTAAACAGAGGCGTTTCACTGACCTTCCTCCCCGCGGCCTGCCCGTGAACAATGCAGTCATCGCTGTCGGACTGAGTGGATTCGCTCTGATCCTCGCCTGCAGCCTCCTCGACGTCTGGACGGAGCCGCATGGGGAGGGAATAAAAAACACAGGAACGAGATAAATCTTTGCTACAGTAGAAGAAGATTGTGATTCAGTAGGAGAGGAAAGCAGTTCCTGGTGTGTGAACAACAGGAAATAAAAGGCAAAGATTCACACACAGTTGCATTTGGCATCCGGATGTTTGCTGATGTTGAGTAACGAGGTGACTTACATTTAGCCGTTTCTCAGAGGGCTGTCATTAACATTTATGAAGCCCGGTCTAAAGATTATTGGCAGCCACATTTAATATTTATGTCTGTTGTGCTCAGGAAGCATTGTAAGAAAACAAAAACATCTGCACCTTTAAGACGGAGCGCAGGCCTTAAAAAACATCCAGGCTGTCAGAGTTTGGGGAGACGAAGTTTGACCAAAGATTAAAAAGAAACTGCTTCAACACACAGTGCAAATCAAACTATAACAAGTATGATATTGTGTTTTGTAAACAGAGAATTGAATGAAAAAGTAGAACATTTTGAACACAGAAACAATAAAATGTTTAGCTGTAACTTTTTTCCTTCTGTAATGTTGCCAGTGATTCTTTTTTTAAACCAAATTTTTTATTGTTTTTCATTTTCATACTAATGTACATTATGTGTAAATAACTAAGGTAATACAATACAATACAACCCCCCCACCCCATCCCACAAAAACAAACAAACAAGTCTCCCCTCAACTAAACCACAGAAATAAAAGAAATGAACTAAAACAGAATCCAAACATCAGTCAAGTTTCAAACCAAATGTGGCTCAAATTTTAATTTTTCCAGAAAATGGTCAAAAGAAAATGCTGCTTGTTTCCATTCCTGATGGAGATAAACAGCAGGTGGAGCTGATTTTCCAGTTGGTACCATTAAACCACCACAGAAGAAGAAGACACGACGATCACACATTCCTGTTAGTTTCATGTGTTAATGTGAGGAAGGTCACAGTCTCCTCATCGCTCCACAGATCTGTTTCTTTCCACCAACAGCAGGAAACATGGATTCATCTGAATTATATTGCACAATATTGCAGGTGATTCTAATAATCAATAATAATCAATACTTCCTCACCTTCCATAATTTCCTCAGAGATCTCAGAGTCGTCGGAGTAGGACTGGGAGCTGGCTGCGACCAGCTGTCCCTCAGAGAAGTGAGACTCTTCTTCATCCTCTTCCTCTGTGGCGCTTCGAGCAGCTGGAGTTGCTTCTGAAACGACCTGCAAACACAAAACTCGCTTCAGAAAGACACCGAGCGACTGATCACACATCAGCTGCAATTAAAATGTGGTTGTTCTGCGGCAGAGTAAAATTAAAACCTGAATTAAACTCCACAACCGGCTCGATCAGTGCAGCCAGATGGGGCAGCCTTCAGGGTAAAAGTGTTTCTGGGCCTCTTGTTGTACCATTTGGATGGTTTCCACGATAAAGATAATGTTACTGTGTTCAGTCTTCCTCTAATTCACCAAACATAGGTGTTTAAATGGCTCCACTATCTGAATATCAACCACTGGAGGTACATGAAGTGACACCTTCAACATATATATATATATATTCATCAAAGGCAAATCTATGACGAAAGTGTCCATAAAACCTGATTTTTATCATCATTATTGTATTATTTATAGGTGACGTGAAGAATCTCTGACTGCAGTGACCCGGTGAGTTCACCTGTCCAACAGGTGATGATGTTGTCTGTCTCCTCTCTGCAGGCTCACCGACACCTGCTGAGCTCCTGTCCTGCACCTGACAGAGGAGGAACAGAAACATTAAACTGATTTCATGGTTTCCGGTTTCTAATAGTTGAGGAATATTTTCATTTATAATTCTATTCTGTTTCTGAAAACTGCAGGTTTCATCGACAGCTTTTATTATCTGCGGTACAAGTTAAAGCCTCTAAAGATTTAAAGGTTTCTGCCTCCTGGTGGTCGTTTCAATAGAGACACTGTGGCAAGTTGTCAGAGAATCGCAAAGTTTGTCTATTAGACGCAAGACGAGTCACTTAGGTTTATTTTCGTTGGCCAACTGTTGAGTATTTTTGTTGACATAAGGACTCATTCATTGGCAGCTGAACTGAGTGTTTTGTATTGAGCACTGACTGTCAAATATCTAAACACCTGCTTATCATTGATCTGTGGTATTAGTCTGGTTCACTTCTTTTTCAGAAACAAAAAACACATACAGTAGGACATGTGTGGGGCAACAGTAACTAATTTCTTAGTTATCTCACCTGGTCATCTGTCGCTGTGGGATCTACAAATGTGACTTTTTTGGCCGTCAGTCCGTCCTTCAGGTGTATCTTGTGTCTGAGCTTCGGCAGCGGAGCCTGACGTTGAGAAAACAGACACATTAAGGAATCAAGCCTTTACAGGCAGGACATCAACATGTCTTAAAATGAGTTAGAAAGCAGTATTACAGATTTGCCAAAATATCTTTAGGTTGCTGCATCGTTCTCTGATGGTTAAAACATTTGTGTGCTTCAATGCTGATTTACTTTTGGCTCTATAAAGGTGTTGCTGAATCACTGTTCTGTGTTAACTGATCTCCTGACCTTAGACGCAGTGACCTCAGGTAGAGACGTGGAGAGCTTAGAAAGGTGTCTGTCTTTCTTCTCCTCCTGCAGAGTCTTGCCAACATCTTCGTCTTTCCCCTCTTCCTCTGCTCGGGGCTGTTCCTTCTTCGGCTCAGCCGTTTGCTCGACGCGCTTCTCTCTTGGGACGAAGGTGGGTTCTTGAACAGTCGGGATGGAGCCCGGTGGAGGAAGGTACGTGAATCTCCACTTCAGGGTCACTTCAATGTGGCCGGCGGGGAGTCCGGAGGGATCCGTCAGCTCAAACACTCCTGGAGGACAAACAAGGGAAATGATCTGACAAGTTACAAAACACTGAAATACACCTTGAACCACGACGGGACGAAGGCTGCTTTAACGAGAAGCTGAAAATCACTCACACCGACCGAACCCTGTTTTACTCAAACTGTTGGGTTTACTCCTTGAACCCAGTTTCTTATTTCTTATGGAAACTGTGCTGAAGTTATTGTTATGAGGAGACAGATATAATATTTTTTGGAGTGCAGCATACGAAACAATGATATTGAGCCGTATTCAGCAGTTTCTTCCTGCAGTCCGAACTATCATGAACACCAGAGAAGGTGAATTTAGTAAAAGTCACAGAAACAGAAATCAGATTTGGTTTGACTTAAAAATGTGTTAATAAAAACTATAATATGATATGATTATGTGTCAGGTTTTCCCCCAGGAGACATTATTGATGGCTCTGGTGTCCAACAGACGTTCTAAAACCCCAAAATATTTCACTTACTGTTATAGTAAGTTACAATATAACTTATAATATATAACCAAGAATGGCAGCTACCTTTCAAAACATTTGCTGATTTTATTTAGATTGATCAATGAATTGACTAATCGTTGCAGCTCTACTGTAGTTTAAAAGGAGCTCTGGAGCTTTCAGTCACATCATATGATCTTCATCAGCAGATGGAGCAGCAGATGCTCAAATCTCCATTTATTCTGAACATTTTCAGGACTTCTATTTTCTTATTTTATTTCTTTTATTTTAATATATTTTTTAATTTAATTACATTTCTACTACTTTTATTCATTTACCATAACGTTAGGGCAAGAAAAGCAGCCAAAGTTTGGAAAACCTGTAACCATCTAATTTTCAACATTTTAGTTGAAAAAAACTGATTTATCAATTATAAAAATAGTTATCGACTAATTGTTGCAGCTGTAAACCAAACAGAAGATGGAAAACTGAATTTCGGTATGACTGCACCCTGAGAAAGTGTAGAAGAGGCATGACCCTGTGGCCCCGGCAGACCATGAACCCTCACCAGTGATCCTCTTGTCCTGGGCCAGTGGCAGCAGAGGCACTCTGGCCTTCCCCACATACGTGTCCATCTGCTCCTCTTTGTAGTCAAACACGTAGAACCGAAGGTCCTCAGACTTCAGGTACTGGTCCAGGTCCACATCCATCAGGACGGAGTAGGACTTGACGTCGCCGAAGTGGGGTTCGCAGCAGTCGTGGACGGTGGCGGTGGGGTAGTCGGGGAAGTCTGAGAACTTGTAGACCACGTAGGGGCTCGGCTGCTGCGAGGCTCTGGACTGCAGGTCTCTGCAGCGTTGGACTGTGACCAAGAGCTCGTTCCAACTGCTGCTGGGCGGCTGCAGCTGCAGCTGAGGAGACAAAAATGAAAAGTTTATGTAGAAGTTGCATCATTCTGCAGAAACGTCACTGAGACTTCTGCAGCTGCAGTTACTGTAAGAGAATTCAAGTAAAACTACAGTTTATTACAACAACGATTCCATCAGTTATGATAATATTCTACTCACCAAATAAACTGCTAAGAACATTTCTAAAAGCAATGAGTCAAGAATCACAATCAGACAGGTTGTAAACAAACTCGCAGCTCAGTCAAACTTCATTAAAATCAAATGGTGAAATGATTTCTGCCAGTTCAAAGCCTCCGTCACAGTTTAGTTGCAGTGTTTTTGTACAATGAAGAGTTTCAGTTTTACTTCCAAATAAATACGTTGCTAATCTGGCAAAACTGTTGGTTTGTTTACCTCCTGTCTGTTTAGCAACGTTGCTGCTTCCTAAGATTTCAGCAGTTACCTTGGTGAGTACGATGTTACCACAGCTGGCGTGACAGAAATCAAACCCACATTATATAAACTGCTGTTTTCCTTTAAGTGACTAAATGTGCAGGTACCGGTGCGTCTTCGTTCAGCGCAGAGTGGATGTAGCCGACAGCCTTCACCTTCTCTTTGTACAGGCGGATGGTCTCCGTCATGGGGATCCTCAGCCTCAACCAGTAATCCACAGAGCCAAAGGACCGCGCCTCATCACACGTACCTGACGAGGACATGCAAACCAGTTTTATCCGTTAAAATGTTTGAATTTAGACTGCAAAGGTGTGTGCATGGCTGCATCCTGCTGACTCTCTCAAGAGTAAAGCAGCCTCCATGTACATCTGACCTTTTTATTTCCCTAAGGTATTAACTGTCATTTATATACTGTTCATTTTATTCATTTTTAAATCTCTCTTAACACCCTTTCTGCTTTCTTTAATATTCTTATTTCTTGCATTTGTATTTTTCAGAATTTGCGAAACACTGTGCTTTTTTTGTTTGAAATGTGGTCTTTAAACAAAAAAAAAAACATACTGTTTTTGGCAAAAATAAAAATCTAGAAGTAAAGATTATTTTTAGTTGAGGCCTTTCTGGAAGTTTTTTTATTTTTTGGTTTGTTCTTACAGGGAAACACTTGAGAGTAAAAACCACAAACTTCAGCTTCTGGTTGTAAGAAGCCACACGCGAGCAAGTGAGGGTTAACTGCCTTGCTCAAGGTCAACAAAATACAAAGTGTTTTCCACTCTTCACACCTGAATTCTCTCAGTGGATCTGGGGATTTGGAAGTGTAGCTCCTGGTCAAAAGCCCTGTCTGCCTAACACAAACTCCTAATAAGACAAACAGACTCCAAGAAGTGCAAAACCCTTCTGCAGACATCTGTGCAGCTCTACGTATCTTCCACAGTTTGTTTGGTGTTTATTCTTTTCCATATTCTACGACAGAGATTGTTAGTTGGATCTAATCTCACTCACCGACCAGCGGTACGCTCCCGTGAACCTTTCCGTCATGCTCGAGCAGCTGCTGCAGCCGAAGCTGACCGGTCGCCAGGGTCCTCCAGTCCAAACCCAGGGCCTGATGCAGCTCGACGGTGACGGAGAATCTGTGGAGGTGGTCGAGGAACCGGTCGTCCATGCTCACCACGTACTTAGACGTGAACCCATACTTCGGTTTGTGGCCCGTCACCACCGGAGTGGAGTGCAGCTCAAACACATAGAAGGAGTAAGTGAAGAAGGTGGAGGGTTCGCAGTCACCCAGAGCCTCCAGGGCGGACGGCGACAGGGTTGCGCCAACTATCTGAAGTTCGAGGAGGTTCTCTCCCCGTTCGAGGTGATGAGTTTCATCGAAATCATCCGCCTCATCTTCATCTGTGACGTCGGGTTTGAAGACATAGGTTTTGGTGCCGTAGGCGATGTCTCTGAGCTGAGCTGAGCAGCGACAGGAAAAAACAAAGTCAGAGGAGAGTTTACAGAACAACATCTCACAAGACAGAAGCAAAATCGTGTGACTTTTCCTAAACTGCGGTCGTGTGTTTAAGGAACTGCTGGTTTCAGAAGAGCTTTTCCCCATTCTGTATTCAAATTCTTTCTTTAAAGTGGCTTTAATCATTTTTTTATTATAATAACAAAGTATGAAATATGAAAGTGTGTGTCTGATAGTGATGAAGCTCCAGAGAACTATCAGCTGAATCTGCAGCTCCTCTCGGCTTTGCAGAGCTTTATAGTGAGTTTCTGCTCTTTGTTTATCTGTCCACAGCTTTACTGTTCTGGTTCGCTCTCACGTCCCTCATAGCGTAGTTTTCATAGAAAAAGCTGTAAAAACGCACTGTACACGACCTGTTCAGCAGCAAACAGCACACAGACACAGTGCAGCATTAACAGCTAAAGACAGATATTTCCCCTCGGGGAGGTGGATCTCCTTAGTGTGACAGAACACCGAATCTGGATTCTCCTGGATAATAACACCATCATACAGGTTTATGTTCTGTTATTTACACTTTGTTTGTTTCCACAGATGAAGAAATAAATACCTTCCAGTTTCTTGATCTTCACTGCCCTCGTGTCCAGCAGTTGGGCCTTTTGCTCCAGCTTCTGCTCGTAGTCCACCTTGACACTGTCCATCTTCTTTACCACAGCTTCCAGCTCCATCTCGTTACCAAGAGAAGAGATTCACAGCTAAGTCTACTAAGCATTTACACTTCATCGGGTATCGTCACTAACCGTCACTTTACCAGTCAACCCACTACTACCTGAAATCTGCAGTTTGTGAGTTTGGTCTGAAAAATATGCACATAAAAAGCAAACAAAAAAAAAAACAGAAAAAGATGAAGGATAAAAAAAGAGAGATAAGGTAAGTAAAGATATAGATCAGCTGGTCGGTAGGTGACCCCCTCCACCTTGTAGTCTCTGCAGATCTTGCTCTCCATGTTGAGGATGCTTCTGGTCTTCTCCAGCTCCTGGATGGTTTCAGCGTGAGCGGCTCGCAGCTCTCGGACGGTGCGCTCCGTGTCGCTGCTCGATCCCTCCTCCACATCCTTCAGGAAGCCCAGATCTCCGCTCCTCTGGGACTTACGGGTCTGGGGGGGGGGGGGGTTCATCATCAAAGTATAAACGCAGCCATTAAATAATTATTTATTACTGGAGGCAGAAGAGTAATTTAATCTACCATTTATTTTATTTTAAGTAAGAACATATATGTGACTAATACACACACACTCATAAACTCACAATAAGCACCCTGTGAGTAGAGTAACAGTCTGTCAAAGATTCTATTAAAACCCTTGTATAAAGGATAGTTTGCATCAAAATGTTGTATATGTCACAAGTCTGTTTGTTCTGTAATAACAATTTGAAACGCAATAACATTTAAGTTATAAAACAAAAGGTTTATTTCCCACTTACCTTAATGAGCAGCAGCGCCTCAGTGAGCTCCGACACGTCGTACTCGCTCTCCTTTAAAGAACACAACACAATCCCATTAACCTTTTTCGATGCAGTGACTATAAAGAACTACAGTTCCCAGAAGGCCGTGTGGGCTGTGATGTCACCCACTAATATCAACTATAAGCCTTTCTGTGCAGAGTTTGCATGTTCTCTTTGTTTTATGATGATCTTGCTGTTTTAGTTTGGTAATTATAGATTTTAACATAGTAACTAGCTTTTTTTAGCGGTTACTAGTTAAGGTGGCTGTTTTGTTTTAAAGGGTAAGATAAGTGCTGTCACACAGGTTTTGTTTTGATTTGCCAACAATGTAGCTGTGATCCTGAGTTATTAGAAAGTAATCTTTTTCCTTTTCTTGCATCAGTTCTCCAAACTGTGTCAGTTTATATTTGATATATTAGTATGTAAATAAAATCATTGTTATTTGAACATAAATGACGCTAACTGTTGCTGCCCTTTCCCCTAGTGGAGTGCCTGGGTTGTATCAGTCCTGTAATAAGCAGACAGAGACTGTGTGACGGCAGCAGGTCCACAGAGAGGGACAAATGTGGTGGGAAGCGATGTGAAGCCAGATGTTTAAAGCCACTGTGGAGAAACTGTCTAAACTTAAAAACTTAAATCTTACCCTGCTGTAGAATTTCAAGCGATCGTTCAGTTCCTCCAGCTGCTGCTTCTGCTCCAGAAACTGGATTTGAAGTTTCTTATTTTCTTCTGTCAGCTTTTCGCTTTTATCTGAAAAAAACAATCAGGTGTTGAAACTCTTTATCATTATTCATATATTTTCTTCTGAATATCAGAATGATTATTATTCTCCACTCTGAAGCTAAAAAGTATTCTTCATTTGACAATAAATTAAATGGCAGCAGCTCTACAATCACACAGTGAGGAACGTGAAATTATTTATTCTTAAGATTTTACCAGATACAAATGATTAAGAAATAAATCTATGTAGTAGTCAGGATGCAGAGCAATTATAAAATGAAAGTACAAGCAGTAGAAGTACCTCTCTCGGCTTTGATTTTATCTAGGATTTCATTTTTGTCAACGAGGTCGGCCTTCAGCGCCGTCTCCAGCTGGACGATCTGAAGCTTCAGCTGCTGCTCCTGAATCTGCCACTTCTGCTGCCGAGACACATCGAAGGCACTGGGAACACACACACACACACACACACACACACACACACAGATGAAGATGATTCATCAAAGTGAAATCTGAACATCGTCCAGGACGGTACAGCTGAGTCATGACATCGGACTTCGAGCAGCTCGTCTGAATGTTTTTCGGTGTCACAGCTTTGATCAGCACCTTAGTTTAGCATGTTAACATTTACTCATTACCACTAAACACACCGGGCTTTGACAGGTTTTTAGTTAGACATACAAAATTGAGGGTTAAAATAAAACCTTTGAAAATGAAGGACTTGTTGCAAAGTGATCTGACATTTAAAAGCTCCATTTTGGCGAGAGGCTGCGTGTTCACCCTCTGATTGGTTCAGATTATTTGTAATAGAAGCAGTGGGACATGTATCACCAGGTGCTGACGGCAGGAAGTGGACTAAACCAACATGTGAACATAAACCATCAGAGCAGCAGCAGAACTGAGGCAGTTTACCTGTTGAGTAGTTTTTCATTGTTCTCCTTCAGCAGGTCCCTCTCCTGCTCCACCTCGCTGATCTGCTCCTGCAGCTACAGAAGAAGAACAAGAAGAAGAAGAGATGAGTCTGTCCTGAGCTTTATCTGCACCACAGATCAGAGCAGATAAGCAGTAACAGTAAGCAGCTTCAGACTATAAAGATCATTATTAAATGATGCCAAAGGCTCCAAATTCAGTTATATCAAAGTAAAGCCACAGCTGAATATCCATCAACAGGTCAAACTGTTCTAAATTGATGATCCTGAATGAGAAGTTTGTGACGTATTTTAAGTCACAAATTTGTCTGATCATGAATACTCTTTCAGCAGTTGTTGGGGCAGAGTGGGATTAATACTGAAGGTATATTAATACTTCTTAATTGAGAATCCTAACTGGATGGCGATGCAACAGAGAGCCATCTTCTAAACAAGTGTGATGCAACAACCGTGTAGTGTATGTAGGGTGGTGTAGCGGTCACCTGCTCCATCTTTATCTTGGATATGGTCGAGCTCTGCAGCTGTTTCTCCAGGTCCAAACTCTTCAGCCTCTCGTCTTTCAGCTGAGCCGACAGCTCGTCCACCTTCGCCATCGCTGCGTCGTGACTGACCTTCAGCGTCCTCTGACTCTGAAATCCACAAAATAACATTTCAGAAATTACATTCTGGATGTTTTAAAGTAGAAGTCTGGTGATATTCCACATTGTTCTCCTCATCATGGAACTCAAACCAACAGTGAATGTAGCTGCTGAGTCTTGTGTGTGTGTGTCACAGCCTGATATAACTTATTCCTCTGAACTTTCTATGAAAAAGAAACCATAATAAAATCTGTTAAAAGGCAGCTTGAAGACTCTGTCACTCACTGTGACACTGAAGCATCTCAACAAATAACAGAGAACACCTCTGTTTCTTATTTATACCGTGATGGTGAGTACACAACGGTCTTTTCCCTTTCCTTTCTCCTTCAGAGAGACAGCAGGTGAAGGCTGCTCCCCACCGGGACACAAGTATTGATTCGTCATTGTTGGACTTCACTTTCTGCCTTGTGAGTCGATGCTACAGCGGGATTTCAGCGAGGGAGAGGCTGTGGAGGCTTCTCACCTCCTGTAGTTGTAGAAATCGGCCCTCCAGCTCCGTTACGATGTTGGACCTGTCAGCCAGCTGCTTCTGCAGTTTGATCATCGTCACGTTGCCGTTGACATGTGACCTGAGAGAGAGAACACGAGTGTTACTGTGTCCTGATGTGTTTGTTTACAGAGCAGATACATGTTATAGCCTCCGTCCTCTGTCTGGTCCAACCAAACACAATCAATAGTTCTGCTCAAACAATGTTTGAACAAAGATGTAGACGTACAGATATCCCACAGAAGTTACCATTTTATTTATTTATTAGTTAGTTTATTTGACAGGGCCGATCCAGAGGAACAGTGTTACACAGAGAGAAGTTATTAGTCTGACAGCTGATTAAACAAATGGATGAACAGCTTCAGTTTAAACACACTGATAAAACAGACTGTATGTTTATAGTATGTAGGCGTACATGTATGTGACGAGTGGATCCATTTAAAAGTTTAAAAGTTTAAAAGTTAATAATCTGATGATTATTTCCTCGATTTAACTGATTCCTTGTTAATTGTATGAAATGTAATAAAATAGTGATAAAACGTCATTCACAATTTCTTAGAGTCTCGTCAAGTACATTTTATCTATATCGCCCAATATCACATGTCAATATTATGCCTCAAGGGGTTTCACCTTCTATCCTGAGACCCCGAATCAGATCAGGGAAAACTCTTTAAAAAAACACTTTAACGGGGAAAAATGGGGGAAACCTCAGAAAGAGCCAACTGTGGTGCCTTCACATGTCTTGTTTTGTCCGACCAACAACCCAAAACTTAAAGATATTCAACTCACTGTCACATGTGAAAATTTCATAGAAAGAATAAGTAATAATTAAAAAAGTTAACTTTAGCTACTTTAACTCACTACAAATACGGCAAATTCTATACTGTCACCAGTCAGATGGCGTGAGGACAATGACAAAAACAAAACTTGAATTTAAATTAATTAAAAAAGTCATTACATTACTTTAATTGGTTAGGTTGAAGCACAGAACTAACTCGGACGTGCAGCACTCACAGGTTGCGGATCTCAGCTCTCGCCTCCTCCAGCAGGTTGTGTCCGAATCGCGGTTGAAGGCCGGTCGGAGGTCGCCCGCCTCCCTCCAAACTCCGGGTACCTGCAGGAGACAAAACCAGAGGATTTGTTCACAGATGATTGTTCTATCTGTTGCACTGTGACATCCATGATAGTTATAACCTGTAATGTAGAGACAACTGGGTCAGAGATTGTTGTAGTAAAGAACAAACAGAAGGAGGATAGACAGAGTCAGTGAGGAAAATATACCAAAAAGTGAAGTCAACATTGGATTTATGGACTCAGTGATGTCGTTTAGCAACAGAACACTTGAATTATGTTAGTAAAGAGAAGAGAAACTTTATCTACAAATCCGCCAACTGATTTATGTGTTGTGCTCTCTGGCTACAGCGGCATCACTGCAGCGGCAGAGAGGAACTGAACACATTTACACTGACGGTGAAAACAGAGAAGTTTGTATTGATCAGTTTCAAATCACCAGTTTGGAAACAACATTAAAGTTTCTGTCCGACCTCCACAACCGGGATCTGTTATTTCTAATAAAATCCTGCCGGCATTACTTGCTATAGCTCATGATTATAACTGAACAAGCTTGCAATCCATGATTTTTTTATTTTAATCCGCTGGCCGCTGGTCAAATGTGAGGATTTAATAGAAGAAAAAGTCAAATTCATTTCATGTAACAGCGATAGTAGATTTGTGTGTCAGTGTGGTTTCAGTGATTTGTAGGTGGAAAGATGTCTGTTAAAACTGGATTAAATGATTATTTTTTTGATTATAAACTTTATGCAAATGGTATTTCAACTACCATATTGTCAACAGTGGTATTCTGAGGGTTTAACAGTGACGAGGCTCCGCAGTGATGGCGGCTTGTTTACTTTTAATATCAATAACTTGCAAAGAGACTGGAGAGCTTTCATTTTGAACTTTGACATTTCACAATTTGTGCAGCACCAGGATACATTTAAATACAATACAACACTACAACAAGTGAGGGGATATTAGCACATTTATAATATTACTGTGGTCGTTAAAACCAAGTTAGGTACTCTACTCTGTACTGTCCACTTCTCATTTAAATATCTGTGACGTACTTTTTGGTCGTGTTTGAGAAGGAGAGGAGGCGTCGTCTCGCAGCTTCTTTAACCCGGAGCTGACTCGTGACTGGATGTGGCCGTACGGCGTCGTCATCCTGCTCTGCGAGTTGATGACCTGCTGCTTGGCCACAAGGAGGCGCTGTTTCAGTCCCTCGTTCTCGGCCTGCAGCCCCCGGACCTTCTCCTGGAGCTCCTCCATCATCTCCTCCATCTCCACGTCCCGCACCCTGGAGACTGGCTGGCCTCCGCCAACTGCCAGCTGCTCCATGCGACCCCGGTCCTTCACCAGCCTCATCAGCTTAGTGCCCAGTCTGAAGGGCAGAGAAAGAGGAGAAAAAGGTGAGAAATATAGATGAAGAAAAGTCATAATGCCATAATGTCGCTGTCTGGAGGTGGAAGGTTTACTTGTCATGAGAGGTATTACACAGCTTGTTGTATAATGACTACAAACAGTGATGTCAACTGGGTTTTCGGCTTGGGCTTGATACTTAACATTTATAAAACACCATCAAATTGCATTATGGGAAATGTAGGATCCTGTGTTTTGGGGGTTTGAGCCATACAAGGGACTAAAATTTAGGAAATCTCCACCTCTGCTGCTCAGCTTTGGACCATCCTGTTTTTATGGACTTTAAGGAGGAGCAGTAATAAATCGCTGGAATATCCCTTTAAATGGAAAATGTTAAAAAGGACTTTTACAACATTTATGAGCGCACATGATACCAGAACAATCTGGAACATAAATGTAAGTGTTAGTTCCGACTAGAGCTGCAACGACTGGCCAATCGACAGAAGATTAATATGCAATTTAGTTTGATAATCGTTTAAGTCATGTTGTGGGTGTCATCAGGGTCATCCAGCTTTTCTTACAGACTTACAGTCCTAACTGAAGTTAACTGAAAACCATGTGAGAAAGTTTTGATTTTAGTTTGCTCTTATCCACTGAGATGTGTCTGTATTTCAAATGATGAAGTTGTTCATATTATAATGATGATATTCAGAAAAGAAAATCTCAATTGGGCCTGTATATTAGTTGTCCAACTCCGTGGTGTGTGTGTGTGTGTGTGTGTGTGTGTGTGTGTGTGCGCCTCTCACTTCCTGATCTTGTCGTCCTGTTTGTGAATATGCTGTTTGAGTTGCAGAGTCTCCTCGTGGAGGCGCAGGTATCGGTCCTCCAGCTCCTCCCTGGACACCCGTGAGATGTCCTGTCGCGCCCGAGCATTTTGATACGCTGATGAATCTGTCACCATAAAACAAACATGCTGAGTTAGCTATTGTCGTTTTTTACAAAATCAAGCAGTTCGCTGTGAGTAAATAATCAGCAACAGAGTCATAATGACATAAGACATAATGACCACAGACACCAGAGAAGAGCTGGGAAAGACAACAGAACAAGACAAAAAGTAAAGAGTTAGAAGAATAAGAAGATAAAGAAGATGAGCTCAGCCTGAATTAAACCACATTCATCCTGTCCTTTCTTCCTATGGGACTTACTGTCACATCAACCAGCTTGCTGTATATACAGAACATACTATTACTTACAGGAAATCTTATACTTATTTGAGCAGGATGCTATCTAAAGTTTCCTTGCAACAATAAACATACCACGTAGTGTATTTTCCTATGCAGCAATTGGGACTACAACTTGCAGTTCGTTGTGCAACCCAATGTTGTAGAATAACACTTAACCTTAAATTAGAATAAATTAGCCTTGAACAGCAACATTTAAAATATTTTTTGTCCGTATTCCAATCCACAATTAAGGTATTAGTTGGAAACCAAATGAATCAGGTTAACCCTCTCTTATGGCTTTTCCTGGTGAAGACGGAACGTAGAAACAACATCAGGGATTTAAATATAACAATGCATGCCATTTATTTGACAAACATGCTAAAAATGAACAGTAACACGTTTGTTGTTGGGACAGACCTTGTACAAGTCGGGATAAGTTCACTGTGATGTCTCTGACTGGAGCATCTGCTGATGTATCATCAAGTAGCGTGGACATATTTCAATCTGAAAATGATAACACACATTTTACATTTCAGACGTTTCAAATTTATATTCATAAATGAAAATAAACCTTTCTGTATTGTTGGAAGAAAGATTTACACCAAACTCCATCTGAAAATCTATAAAATTAAAAATAATGTCCCTGTGGAGATAAAAGGACACACAGCAGAATATGACATGAGATTTCTAACTGACAGCTTGAGTCTTGTAATGTATTCGGCGTACAAGCGAAACACCGAGAACATTTATTTTTAATATTATCGTAAGTTTTATTGTGAAAGACTCCCCTGGAGCCACCGCTATCACTTTGTTTAAAAGATTGGAGCAACACAATGTAAGCTGGCTCTAAAATATTAGCTCCCAGTGAAATGCGTGCTGCTTGCTGCACTGAATATGTCCCGAACTGAAATGAAGCATTTAATGATCCTGCAGTGTGTTGGTCGGTGTGTCTGAGGAGTGTGTAACGTTACTGTGAGCAGTGAGCAATAAAACCTGACAGAATTTAAACGCAGTCTGGCGTCACATCCTCTACACTGATATCAATGTGAATGTATCGACGCTCGTTTAAAGGTGTGTGTGAGATGAGTTTGTTGCTGTTGATGAGTTTGTTGCTGTTGATGAGTGTGTTGCTGTTGATGAGTTTGTTGCTGTTGATGAGTTTGTTGCTGTTGATGAGTTTGTTGCTGTTTAACGATCTCATTCAAATCTGAGTTCGTTAGCTACGTAGGCTAACAGTTAGCTCGTTAGCTCGCTCTTCTTATCACGATAAGTTATTAAATAATAATATTACAGTAGCGACGTATCTGTCGTCGTATTTTACTAAAAACATTTTCTCCTGCTTACTATTTAAACATTTCTTACCTTTTAAAACCACTTTATTCAGTCCGGAGCGGCGGTTGCTACAGAAAACATAACAGTTCTTCACGTCGTTATGATACAACTACGCATGCGCCGTGTGAGGAGGTTTGTGGGAAATGTAGTTTCATGCGGAACTGAACGTTTACTGCCACTGCAGGTGCTTTTCCCGGCTTGGTTTTCACTCCACAGATGTAAGATGACACTTAGACTTAATAAAGCTTATGATATAAACACAAACATACATATAGAAAGCTTGTCACTCTTGTTGTGAGTGAATGTGTAACTCTCCTCCTGAATTTCCATTTGTATTTTCATTGCAGTGCTCCCTCTCACGTCTCCCGTGTATATCCATCAGCTCTATTTCAGCTGCTTTCCATTATTTTGCAACCATGACAATCTTTCTGGAGGGACATTGGGCCAATTTGAGGACTCTGCCTGACCTGACTTTACATGTAGGCCTATTTATGAGCAGCTCACTGGAACACATATATATCCGGGGAATTTGACAGGCATGCTGTCAGATGTCTGCCTTTCATGAATTGGCAATGGATCTAATTTAGTAGCCTGAGATGAGTGTGCTGGCTGGACAGAATGAGTTCACTCTACATGTCAGGGCCCTGGCTTGCTACACAGAGATCACCGGGCCGTGACAGTCTCCCATCACTGCTGCTTCTTCCAGCCGTGACCTTTGACCCCTCCCCCCCACATCTCTTTAGGCCGGGACGGTGCAGCGATGGAGCGAAATGTGCGTCTGTCAGCAGCAGGGTTGTCAGAGAGTCAGTCTGTCGTTGAAATCTATGATGCCTGCCGACCTTTTGTGCAGCAGGCCGTGCCCACCTCCATGCAACAACTGTCAAGTGCATGATCAGACGAGCATGGAGGCGCGTTTTTTTTACCTTCATCCCCTCTATTGTAATATAGGCAGATTTCCACTCAAACATCCTCTGTATGGGCTTTTATTCAAAGAGAAATCGAGTTGAACTTTTTTGTGGAAATCATTATATTGTATTTCTGTATGTCTGGGTTGGCTCTTTAAGTAGCAGTACAACAGTGGAATTATACTGCGTTACAAGTAAAAGTCCTATATTCCAAATGTTACTGAAGTACAATTAACATTACAATATACTCAAAGAACACATTATGCAGAATGGCTCATTTCAGAATAATATATACTACTGGATTATAATGATTAAAACAACTAAAGAAAATCAAATTATTAAAATATGCACTTTCACTGAGAAATGCTTTGTCCATTTATATCAACAAGGGCAGTTGACTGAATACTACAAAAACCTCTCAGTGTAACTGAAACTGTGATAAACTGCAGCCTTTAAATGATCCTGCAGTTAATCAACACGTCTCTGAAACAGTTTCAGCTCAAACTGAACATTATAACCTTCATGAAGGAGGATTTACTGCAGGATGGTTGGATTAGATTGATTTAGTCTTAGATACCTAATAAACTGAGTGTATATTTCTATATTTTTCTGCTTTACTGTCCTTTTATCTGCTCAGACTGCAGCGTCTGAACTGGACCATCAGTGTGTAATCGATCAGGAGTGGAGAGGGACCGTCGGCGAGTCCCAGAAGCGTCCCAGATGTGACACTAGGTGGCAGTTGGTTAACATCTTCCTCCTCTTCTTCACGCTGGCTGCTGCAGTTTCAGTAATGATGACATCCTGAGGATGGAGACGTATCTGCAGCACTGGAGATTTTAGCATTAACAACTTAATAAACAACACTTCAACCAGACATTAGTATGTATTTATGTCTGTGCAGTGAGGTGTGAGCACGCCCGCATGTTAACCTGTAACTGGTCAAAGTCAGTGGGGGAAGAAATACTCACATCTGAGTAAAAGTATTAATGCCACAGTGGAGAAATAGGCTGTGACCAGTAAAAGTCCTGCATTCACATTTTTACTTAAGTACAAAAGTATCAACATCAAAATATAGTCAAAGTACCAAAAATAAAAGTACTCATTATGTAGCAAAATATATATATGATATTATTGGATTATAATTATTGATCATTAATGTGTTCATATTTTATTGCTAATTTTAATGACTTTATATACTGCTGGTATCTTAATCTGGAATAATACATTATCATCTATTAGTCGATTATAATTGTATTAATAAACTGAATCTGCAAAGTAACTACAGCTGTCAGAGAAACAGTAAAAAGTAGAATATTTCCCTCTGAGGTGCAGCGGAGCAGCAAGAGGCATAAAATGGAAATACTCAAGTACAGTACAAATACCTCAAAATGTTACCATCACTGGTCAAATATCATTTACAGTGAAAAATTAAGCTTCATATTTCTAATACTGTAATATAGTGGCTCATCATAAACGTCAACTTTATTTAATTTATTAATAGTTTCTTAATAACATTTCTTTAAGTTAAATATGAATTAAATAAATATGTTGCTAGGAAACCTATGTAGGGCCGTCCAATCAGAAGCAGTCAGCTCTGTAAACAGGAAGTCACTGTAGCATCAGAAACCACAGATTTAAAGGCTAAAAGATAAATCTTGTAAATGTAGGAATTAGTTTTATTTCTGTCTGCAGACATGGAGACGTCTGTGTGTTCATACAGTTTATAATGAGAGGGAAATATCTCTTTATGCTAAGCTAAAAATTTGATGTGAACACGAATTCCAATATTTTTTCTGGTAAAAAATAATTTGATGCATGTTTTTATTTACAGTCAGTATTCTCTTAAAAAAACATAATTGAACACAATCAAAGATAAGGCATTAAAGGTCAGAGCTCTTTGTAGGAAAGAAGCAAATACAACATTTATCACAAAGTCTCTATTAGCAAAACTTTTCACATTAAATTTCTTTTTTTTATTATTATTAATTAATTTGGAAAGCCTGATGACCAATTCCATTATGTTGTTTGTATACACGCAGCAAACAGCATTCACATATTTTAATTTGTGATTAAAAACACAAACTTACACTCTGACATTTATTTTCAGGGAGTCAAATAAAAATAAAATCTGTCGGATCATCGGACAAGAGGAGCCCGTTGCACTACCTTTTGAACCACAGCCACCTGAAAAATTACATAATTCACAACAGAATTAAGGAGGATGATTGACACCACAAGGTTCCTGAGGAGGATTCAAACCTGTGACTTTCAGGTTGTCTGATGTGTGTCTTAGAGCACCAGACCAGCAGGGATATTTATCAGATGCAGAGGTTAAATACAGCGGCTGTCTGAGCTTCCTGACTGAAACATCTCAACAACTGTTGGATAGATCGTGATGAAATGTGGTTCAGATGTTCGTGTTCCCCTCAGGAAGAACTGTAATAACTTTATTGATCGTCTGACTTTTCATCAGGTCAACACTTTATCCTCAGCTGTACTTTCAAGGTTCTTTAGTGTCATTAAAAAATACAGGAGAGCACAGTGAAATGCAGTTGCAGCTGCCTCCACTCGACACACACAGAAAGTGTCTTAATAATATTAAAATATTATAAATTATAATAGAATAAAACAATAAAATGGGAAAGAAAATAAAGTTTTTTAAAGTAACAATCTCGAAGATCTCGGCTTCTTTCAAGTGGTGATTGCAGGTGTGTTTTTCGTTTTTAGCCATCGATCTAACACAAAACAGTACGCCGTCAATCACCATCGTGTTACTTCATTCAGTATGAGTTTGGTTTGTGAATAAGAGCCAGAAGTGACGTTATTAGGACGAGGGGGTAGCCCTGCCTCTATCCTGATTGGTGGTCGCCGCGGTAACGACCTACAAAATGAACATCCTGCTGTACGGCAGAAGACTCGAAAATAGCGGCTGAGACCATAAACTCATCAGGAAAATGTTTCCTGAGGTAATAAATCAGGGGAGAAGACGGCTCATTTTCTCATTGACTTCTATACAATCTGACAATCAGCCAGTCGCCCCCTGCTGGCCTTTAGAGAGAATGCAGGTTTAAGGATCTTCAGCATTGGCTTCACTTTCAGATCTGGAGGTTTCTGCTTGGTAATTGGCCAACATTGGTGATGAACATAGTAAATAATCATTAGCATGTTAGCATTTAGCTCACAGCACCACTGAGGGTCTAAGTTCGGCCTCACAGAGCTGCTGATCGTTCTGCAGCTGCTTGGATTATTCTGATATCGCAGAGTTATGAACGGACTGAGTGTAAACGCCTCCATTGTTAACTTGTTCCAGCTCACCCCACAGCGAGCATACTGTGTGTTCAAGGATCTCTGGAGCTGCTCATTAATTATGTTGAAGGTGAACTATGACTTGGGGATAGGCGGTTATGAAAATTTCATCAATCTGGTGAGTTGTGGGGGTGGCGGCGGCGGACCAGCTGCTCCTGTCAGAGGCCACTTCTGGTGGACGAGCAGGGGGTCAGATCAGGAGGACGGGGGGGTGGATGTGTGTGTCCTGGGATGTGTTACTCAGAATATAATAAGTAGAGAATCTGGGATTTATCTGGTTTGTTACAGACTTTACAGCAAAAAGACCCTGAAAACAGAAAACACAATCCCTCAGTGAATATTGCATTTATTGGGGACTGTTTTCAGCGGCGGATGCATCCACATGTGGGGCTCTGGTGAGTGTTTGGGGCAGCAGGATGCAGTGTGTGGGAATCAGTCAATAAACTACAGTTAGTGTGTTCACAGTGATAAAGGACACGTCACCCAGAGCAACAGTGGGGCTCACTGATTGTAGTTTTTGGACAAAAATGGAGCTCTGTGGCTCAGAGGAAGAAGATATATCAGACTGAGAAACACTCACAGTACTTGGTAGTAGATACATTAAGTGTCGGCAAAAAGAAAAATATAGAACTTTGACAGCCTGATGCTTTAAACTTCCCCTAAAGCAGAGATCCCAGCATGCTCGGACCTGTCCGTCATGGCGACTGTGGACGCTGGAGACACAGCGTGTCTGAGTCAGCTTGGACAACGATTTGCTACTGACAACCTTTTTGTTTTGTTTTGTGTGTAGTTGTGTAGTTGTCTCTTGTTTGTGTTTTTGTGTCTTCTTGTTATAGAAGTAAAAAAACAAAAGAAAAGTAATCCATAGAAAGATCGATAATAAAAGTGATCATTAGTTGCAGCTCTAGAAATGTGTTGGCTGCTGTTAAATTAGTTGTTTGGTTGGTTTTCTGTTCACAGACGTTAATAAATAATGAGGTCAATCCTTAAGAAAAGTCCTTGAGTCACAGTAAGAAGCATCAACAGGAAACAGCAGAGACCCTGAGTTACCCTCCCCAGCCTCTCTTTGCTCCCCAGGACGTCCCCCTCCTCCCCCTGTCCCTCCCGCAGAGCCGATGACTTCCAAAGCAGGAGGACATGTGACCTTCTGTGTCCGGGGTCGTGCCCTCCGCCGCCACCGCCGCCTCCCCTCCTGCAGCCGCCCCTCTGACAGACGTGTAAACAGATGCAGCCGTTGTTTGCTGTGACAGGTGATTATAGTTGGCACCGGTGCCAAAGCAATTAAACCCGAGGGCTGACAGCGCCATTTGGTGGGCTGTTACTTCGACGGCGGTGTAATTGTAGCAGCGTTTTCACCTGCTCGGCCGAGGCCTCCGAACATCATTAATCTGAGCGTGAACACGGCCGGCTGGAGGTGTTCGACGGAGAAGAACTGGTTTCAGCCCGTGTTGGTTTGATGTGCGGTACTGAGTCGGCTACAGAGAAAAGATTTACTTTATGATAATCAGCCTCAGTTAGCTGGACGGGGGTCAGGGTCTGTTCTTTATTTATCCAGAGACGGTTTGACGGCGCTCCTGAAACTAATTCTGACAAACTCAGCTCATTATCACTTCTTATTTCAAGACTCTCGTATCCAAGTTAAACCCACATTTACCCTCAGTCACATGTCTGATTCAGCCCATCTTGATGACAAAAACACAGAAAGAAGAAGAAAAGCTTCTTCTCGTTAGCAGTTTAAGCCTCTTTTCTACTGCATGGCTCTGCTCGGCTCGGCTCGCTGGTAGTTTTTTGGTATCACCTGAGATGAAACTGTGTGCAGATATTCGTGTTCCCCTCAGGAGTAATCCTGCAGACTATGATGATCCTCTGACTTTTCATCTGACGCCTCCATCAGGTCAACACTTCAATGTGTCAATGACTTTCCCTTCAGCCATACTTCGTGCTGAATGCTACTCACCCATTGTTACAACTATTAAACCTGCTAAACATCAGTGTGAGTACGTTAGCACGAGGCCATACAAACCAAATCATCTGACTGTGTAAACAAGGTTATTGTGAACATTTTAAGTCTCTGGAAGCGAATCTGTGCAGTCTGAAGAGTGTAAATCAGTTCGCTGCCGTCTCACATCTCGTGTGTAAATCCACAGAAACCTGCAGGACCGAATCAGTTGTGTCTAATGTGGGAGAAGTGCAGCATCACGAGGCAGTCAACTGTGGAGCCGTGAATCCGATCGGGTTCAGTGTCGTCACTCCGCCAGCTGGTCTGGAGGAACATGTGACGCACGCTGTTTTTCTTTAATTATGCTGCTGCGACTCTGTTGACCTCTGCTAACAACATTTAATCAGCAGAGATTTGACTAATGGACAGACTCTGATGAGGTTCGGACTCGACTGTCTCGACTCGCCTGAAGAAAACCCTGAAGCAGGCGGGTCGGCCTCCCTCCGGCTCAGAGTCATAAAAGGCCGGGATCGAACCTGCGGACAACACGTCAGCTTCACAGGCTGCAGAAATGCCTGATCTAAGCTCTGATGATGGACAGATTCAGATTCAGTTCAACTAATAAAAGTGTCTCCTATATACCTTTTATGGAATTAAAGGGATATTCCGTCTCTCACGGAGGACCGAAAAGATGTAAACGTTTCACTCGGATCATTTTAAAGTTTTCTTGTCACTGACTGTAGTTCAGTGAGTTCAGTTTTTAATTCAGCAAAGCAACAAAGCTACTGTGGTTATACCAAAACATCACTTAAAAAAAAAAAAGTCTTACTTTACAAAGTACTTTAACACCAATGTGAGCAGTATTTATACACAATTTAATAACTTCAAGAATGGGGGGAAATTAAACTATTTACTTTAATTTCTTACCTCCTATTTATTTAGTTTTACTGATTTAATTATTTTTCTTGGGGGGTCTAAATGTTTGTGTATTTGTGTGCATTGGTTTTATATACACGAATTTGTAGGTATAAAAGTACATGTATGTATGTGTATACATATGTGCAAGACAAATACATTCAGAGCTTATGGGAAACTTAAATAAAAACATGGGGGGGTCAGCTTCAGGAAACTAAATGCCTGAACATCCTGCTGGTCCTTGATCACTTCCATACTAATGGGATTATCTTCTGATGTGTTTTGTGCTCTTAAATTCAGTCCATCACTCCACTTATAGTGAGAAACTCGGTCTGAGGTGTTAATCTGAGCAGCACAGCTCCATTTGTCTGAGGGATCATCTGCTCATCAGGAACATTGTTGTGTATCTTTGGGGCTGTGGACGTGACCGTCTGGCCCCGCAAGTGGAAGTTAAGTGAGATTTTAATACTCAGACGTCTCGTAGTGTCACAGACGGAGCTGCGTGACAGAAATGTGTTGTGGCAGTTGACGTCTGCGAGACAGAAATCCTTGGATCATGTGAGATAAATCGTGTGAGATCACGATAAGAGAGCACATTTTAATTCTTCCCAAAAAGACGGCAGACATGTTGTCATTAAGTTATCGGGTGAAACTATTTCACTTTTCAAGTTTGGAGATGAAGTCGGCAGGTTACTTTTTTGCTTTCTCACTTCTAAACTGTAATCTCCTTTTAAGCGCACAGTCAGGTTCCTCAAAGACGCTCGGCAGCTAAAACAATGTTTAATCTCGGCCTCTTGGGGATCACGGAGAAGTGTTTGAAGGAAGACGAGGGTGTCAATTAAGAAGAGGAAACTTCAAAATGGAGGCGATTAAACTTTGAAATCTTTAAAATGCTCCCTGCTGAATTGTCTTCTCTGTGGAAAAGGTTGCCAGAGTGCACAGCTTTATTCTGCATCGTGCAATGAAGAGAGACAAGTGGTATTTATTTACTCTGCCGCTGCTGTCAACGCGCCCGTCCGCTCGCTCCACATCGAAGCTGTCACGCAGCTTTTTAAAAAACGCTCGCCGTGACGTGTCAAGTCAGCGATCGGCCGACAGGACACCGCACGTCTGTGAGGAACTTTAAGGAAAAAGACTGAGAGACAGAAAGATAAAAACACACGTGTGATTATCTCGTCTGCCCGTTCCAAACTTGTTTCCAGACGCCGTTTTCACAATAAAACTCTCCTACAGTCGGTTTTAAAATGTGAGTTTCACTGACAGTCGACCGCTGGTGGAAGAAGTGTTCAGATCCTTTACTGGAGTAAAAGTAAAACCACACAGACAAACAGGAAACTGAGTTCAGGCTCAAAACTTTTCCCTGTTTCTATCATTCTCCTGTGGCAGCTCTGTGATCTACAGGGATGACCTTTCACCTCTCATGTCACATTATTTAAAAGACTTTTATTCTATTTTTAGACTGAATTATTTTTTATTATTTCAAAATGCAAAGTGCAAACTTTTCTGGCATACGTAAATAATCACAAACGTACATGAGTGATTCATACAGTACGCAACAAGAACAAAACAAAAATAGTAATAAGTGTTTTATTCAAACAGATTTCGCAGATTGTAAAGCAGGTGCCATCAATCAAAAGATCACAGGTGCATAAGTTGCAAATGGGTTTCTTACAACCTGTGTAAACGAGGCTTTTTATGCTCAGTATCTTTCTGAATTGATCTTAAGACTAAGTTCAAGTACAAATCTAAGAACATCTTTATAAATGTGGATCTTTGTTTGACCTGAACCAGGAGCTGTGAGGGTCTCACCAGAACCAGGACCCAAGTCTGCAGCTAAAGCATATTGTACATATACAGTATATTATACATCACAGAGCAATTTCACAATAAAAGTCTGTTGTTTGTTTTCCACAGCAGAGTGTGGAGTGTTTCTCTCTCTCCGTCCTTTTGTCATCTACCTGCCATTGTCTTCCTTTGTCATTTTGCTGCTTTTGTTCTGGTGTTGTCTCAGTGTTTCGGCTCCATGTGAATAATAAGGCGTGCCGTATTACATTTAGATAAACATCTCTCATTTATTCAGTGCAGCTTCTCAAACTGCCTGCAGCCATGGTTCCTCTGTACTTCAGGCTTTATTCAGCTGTCACTAATTATTTAGATACGTATCCTGATTTCATGATGGAGTCGAAAATATCTCAGAGACACTGGAGAAATTCTGTAATGATGTTTGAATACGTGATTTATAGCTTCTTCTTTTTATAGTGTGAAATGTTATTGTTGTATTATTTTTCACTGACATCATGGCAGAGTATTTGGAGTATTTGGCTTTGGGTTCGAAAGCATTTCTGTCAAATTTAAATTTAGTATTAAAAATATCTTTTTAAAATCTGAATCCTTTTCGAAAATCATATCAAATCTTTTTAACATAAATTGCGGGAGAACGAAGGAGGACCAAAATAAGTCCCACGATGCAATCATGGGCTGCAGCACCACACGTTTCAGAAGGAAACACCAGGTGAAAAGTAATGTTGACAAGCGTCCCGCTGATCTAAGATGCAAAGAAATGTGAGCGATTCGAGTCCGGCCGGGGACCCGGCTACACGCACTGGGATCTTTTGAAGATTTGCAGCATAAGCAATTTATTTGCTGCTCTGTTTCAATGTCCCATTTTGAGTCAAATTTTTCTTGTAGTCTCAAGATATGTGTCAGTTTTCCCACCAACCACATCTCTTTAACAATAGTTAGACACAGGTCCTTCGTCCCGTTATTATATTATAATTCACGTTACAAAGTCGTAACGTATACTTGATCATCCTTGAGGTGGAGCTAACGTTTAGCCTGGTAAGCTTCTGTGTTTCTGCCCGGTCTGATTGTCTTAAAGGCAACATAACGTCTTCTGTCTGCATGTACTGTGCCGAGCGTCGAATGCTGCCGCAGGTGCGCATTGCAATTTTCTTCAGTTAATCCGATGATAATCTGACAATATCACAATGGATTTTCAGATGAAAGGTGTCCCTGAAACTGTCCACAAATCTGTCTTTCTCAACAAAATATTCTGTTTATTTCTCAAACAATATTTGTCTCTGTTGGTGGATGTCCTGATTTGGAATTTATTATAATATATTATTATATATTCTATTTTCACATCTGTTCTTGACGAAAACAGTTCCTGACAGAACTGTCCACAAGTCTGTTCTTCTGTCATTCAAACAACTAATTATTGTTAAATGTCCTCTAACATCCTGCAGTAATCCTTTCTGCTGTTTGACTTTCACATCAGTGAGTATTTATTTATTAGGACATTATTTGTTTCCTCTGGTGGAATAAAACTGTTTATTTCTCCATTCGTCCTCGTCTTCTTCTCCTCCTCCTAAACTCTTTCACTGAAGTCCTGCATTTCTGCTTGTAATTAAAATGTGAAAAGGCTGCAGCTTCATTCAAGCTTTGATGAGCGCAGATGATTTTATTACGAAGCCCAAACAACACACTGTCACCAGGAAGTAATAGTTAAGACAATTTCAAAATAAAAACATACTTTGTGGCATTTACTGTTCAACCCTTAACCTCATACTGAAATGACAGAATAAATCTGTTTCTAATGACCAAAATTACAGATAACAATAATAAACACGTGGTTAACGTTGAGAAAGTGTTTTGACAGGGTAGTGTCATCTCAAAACGAACATCGCCGCTGTTCACTCCTTCTTCTTCAACATTTGACCGCGATTGTCACCCACCAAAATATCTGCCGACCTCTTTGCTCACTTGACTTCAATTAAATTTTATTAAAAATGAACGTGCTTTTACTTTGACTTGCTCGTGTGCTGTTTCACAATAAATTATGGCGCCGCCGCCGTGTCCTCCTACTACTACCTGAAAATGTTCTGGCATGTTGATTTAGAATTTGTTTTTGTTGTAATCCACGTGTAGCCAAGATGGCGACCGTTGAGGGTGAGAAGTGTCCGGCGTGTTTAACCATCATGAGTTCACCGTCCAGGTCCTCACGGTGCACTGCAGCTGTAAAAATGACCGTGTGAACGCACTATCCACTCAAAATAGCAAATGTGAGTACAGTAGAGCCCAGGTTTGGGTTAAAGTCAGCATGTTAGTTATGTAACTTCAGTAAAGCTGAATCATCCGTCCACTGCGACCTCCTCCCTACACGGACTGTGTCGCTCTTCTAGCTTGCACAGACCGACAGGGCCATTAATCACTCGACCGCAGGAGGTCGAGTGATTAAACACAACGCAAATATCATCCATTTTAACCCCATTAAACATTCAGTCACTGTCGTCCAACAATGGCTGGATTTTATATGAAAATTAGCTCACAGGTTAAACCAAATACTGTGAATGTGAACATTTTGAATGAATTGACTCAGCCGCTCGCTGTGTGTGTCTCCTGCATGTGTTTCAGCAGCTATAAATACGCCTGCCGGTAATACCAATCAGCCCGTTTGCATGTGGGCTGTAATTGCCCCGGAGCATCTCGGCACAAAACTTTCACACCCTCTCAACTTTAGCTGTCCTCCAAATTGCTGTTGACACCGTGGAGAAGCGTCTAATATCAATCTGTAATGGGTTCTGATGACAAACTACATGGTTGGAAGACCATGTAATCTCCCCTCAATTAATTAAAGCACACAGGGCTTTCCAGCCCATCGACTGCCGGCCAGGCTGAACCAGCTGCCGCTAAATGGCTCCGCTCGGCCTGCTGCTGTCAGCTGGAAAAGATTGAGCTTCTACGTGCTGAGGAAGGTGCTTAGCTGAGGCAGGCAGATGCTGTGTGTGTGTGTGTGTGTGTGTGTGTTGCAGCATCTTGAGTCCTCACAAAACATCTGCACATTCAGTGAGTTAATTACCTGCACCAGTTCCCCAGTCCATCAACACCAATTCATTCAGTCGCTCACACACACACACACACACACACACACCCGTAATAACATCTGTGTCAGAAATACCAACAGTAGTCGCTCGCTCACTCGTTCTATCAAGAACATTTGAAAGGATTTACTGGCATAATTTAAAGGATCAGTTCACACAAATTACAAAAAAAAAAAAAACACCCAAAGTGTACTTAACGTACCAGTAAGTACTCATTATGCAGAATAATATAAATTATATTATTGGATTGTAAATATGAATGTACCTCTGGGATCAATAACGTTTTATCTTATTCTATAATAATACATCAAATTTTATTAGTTGATTATATTTTGTTTTTTCAATATCAATCTGAATTTGCTTCTGAAATGTAGTAAAAGTACAAATGTAGCAGAAAATTGAAATACTCAAAAAAAGTTACCTCGATGCGTTTCTGCATGAATTTGACTTGATGTTAAAGAGAAATTATTTAAGATTTAAAACCACATTTTCAGTGGCTTTAAAGGCAAAACACGCCAGCAGTGTAAACTCTAGAAAAGCAGCCATATTATCACCTGTGTGTTATTAAGAGAACACTTTTTAACTTTTACTTTGAATATTTCTGCCCAAAACAGTCCTAAAAAAAACACAGTCCAGAAAGTCATCTGGATGAATCAAACATCTAATTGCTCACTAGCAGAGCAAATAAACGTCCTCTTACTTCCTGCAGTAATCTCGTCTGCTGTTTGACTTTCACGCCAGTTTCTGTGTAAATAGTCGGACGTTATTTGTTTCCACTGGTGGACGTCTTGTTTTTGGAATAAAACTATTTATTCTCCTCCTCCTAAACTCTTTAACTGAAGAGACAAACATCTTCATTTCTTGTTTATTTCAGTCCTAAATCCCGGGCAGAGCTTTCTCCTCGTAATTAAAATGCGAGACGACTTGCAGCTTTACTCGAGCTTTGATAAGAGCTATCAGTTTGGAGTTACTTTGGCTATTGATTTGATTAAGAGGCTTATACATTGTTTAATGAGTTTTCCACTTCACTGCGCTCCTTCTAATCAGGCATATTGCCAGGTCCCGGGATCCCTCTCTCTCTCCCCCCTCCTGTCTGTCTCGGTGTCTCTCGCCCTGGCAGCCTCTCAAACTGCTCACACATCCACACTTTACTTTCACTTTAAAACGACTAACGTTCTTATTCTGTGAACTTCTGATTGCATCGTTTATGAGCTGAGATATTAAATTATTGCCATTTGGTGTTTTAAACTATTTATTCAGCTTTTTGCTGCTAAACCAAAAACTCTTTATTCACTGCATTTTATCCCACTGAGAGAAAGATGTAATTTAAATCTGATGATGTACAGCTCAGCATAAGAGCAGCACCACATATAACACTCACAAAGACATATTAACGGCAGTAAATATGATAAAATAATGTGGTTTTTTTTTTGTCATTTACACAGGACTTTTGCGCCACTTGTCTGTACTTGTTACGCACCAATACACCACAGCAAATTCCTTGTATGTGGAAACCTACATGGCAATAAATCTGATTCTGAAATGTAGTGAGAGACATTTGTAAACTCTGTTTTAATCTCTCTGGATTCTCATTGTAGCACGAACGTCTTCAGCCATTCAGGTGTCTTTTAAAAGGCGAATCCGTGTAAAAATGTGGGTGAAGTGGGCAGGTACCAGCAGGTGAAGGGATTTACGTGTCACAGATCTTAAATAAACCCACGTTACATCTCTGAGCCTCGTTTGATTTCTTTGTTAGATGATTTTCCTGTAGGAAGATTTTTCTTCTTGCTGGTTTAGTTTTGAAAGGAACTGAGGAAATAAAATCGCTGACAGCTTAAAACAAACACTAATAGTTTAACACTGAAGGTGATTCGACACTAAGCTGCGAGACGTCTTCGGGCATCTGGCAGGTTTTAAGACGTCTGTCCACTGAAACACCAAAACAAAAGGGTTAAATCTCTTCTTCTGTTCATCAAAGGTAAAACATCTGGTCAGCTGTGGGACTGAACACAACAACCCCAGAGAGAGGGAGGACGAAACATTGGACGATCTGCAGAACCACAGATTACATTCATCATTATACTTTTACATCTAATCCAAACATTTTAATAAATCTTGCTTTCTGCGATATCGATGTGGGACGACTATGATAAAGTTAAAGTTAGGGAAAGATGGCAGGTCTGTGACATGAACGCCAGACTCGTCCATCCACAGACGTAAAGTGCCATTTTACTTTTACTCAAAACACAAACAGTATGTGAAGTTTATAGAATACAACACAACCTTTAAAGGAAAACTAGACAAAGACTTGATAAAAGTCCCACGAGTTTTCTTCTTTTTCCTCTCCCGTTAATCATCTCACGACCCCTCAGATTTATCTGATGACACTTTGAAAAGGCCCGACCCCTAGATTGGGAACCACCACCACTTTATGATGGGGATAGTGAGTAAGTTTCTTAACTTGACTGCCATACAGTCCTCAACAACACAAGTTCGCAATAATAAATATGCAACATCCGGTTAGACAAAATAAAGCTTGCTGAGAAATATTTCCATGTGCAGGAAAGGAATCTGTGAAACAGTCGCACCAAAACGACTTGGAAAGAGATCGCGGTTTGTATAAAAATAAGCACGTAACGTACATAAGCTTCTTCAAAAGAAGTCAGTGTCTCCTGGGTGAGAGTCCTGTGTTAGAAACCATCCAACCACCCAACCCTCCTCCCTGACCCTCTCTGAGGCCTCCTGTATGTCTGGGATCTGCTGGCTGAACCGTCCCGCAAACCACAAGTCACAGGTTTGTGTTCAACCATTAAAAATAGCTGAAAGCAGATTGCCTTTGAGTAACCCCCCTGAGCCCCTTTGTGCTGGTTCACGGTCAGCTGCTCTCAGATCAGAGCATCAGAAAGGTGTAAAACGTAAATATGAGCAGAGGTGAAGATTCCTCTGTATTTATTAAACCTCCGGTGTCACCTGGACAGAAGTCACATGTTAAAGCCGCAGCAGAGTGATGGCCGCCTGGATCTGATCTGCACATACAATAGAAGGTTAGGTGTCATATATATATATTTCCCTGGGTCCCGGCACACACTGAGGAGATCCCCTCTGTCAAAGAACAATATGAATAATATTCTCATTTGATATCTTAGCGTATATATATCGCAGGGCATCACTCTCATTTAACATGTGATGGCTCTAAGCACCTCCGTTATGAAAACGGCCCTCGCACGGCGCTCAATCTCCGCCATGATTGACAATTATAGCTGCATAATTCTGCCGTTCGTCCCCGCCCGTCTCCTCCTTCACTCCGCCGGCCCGAGTGACAGCAGACAGATAAATATGTCATAAATCACGGCCGGCGGGCTCCCGGGGCTCTCGGGGGAGTAATCTTCTGCTGCCTCGCCAGGCCACTACTCATCATTAGATGGAGAGTCACTCGCAGCCTTTTTACCGGCGGTGATGGAGCGAGCTGGAGGAGGCAGTGGCTCAAACAGCGGCAACAAAGCCCCGCTCGCCACTGCCAATAACCCAGCATCATGAGATTGCCTCCCCCCCCCCCCCCCACACACACACACACACACCTCCTCCTGCTTATTTTTTTTAACTGGATTTGATGTCGACAGCGTCCCTTTTTTTTCCCCGGCTTCCAAGTGGCGGTGGTGTCAGCCATTGTTAGCCTCCTGAGTTATTAGCAGCCTTCAGCCGCGGCGCTTCTCGCTGTCACTTTCGTTAGCCGCGGCTAGCTTTGACAGTTGCAAAGTTAATTAGCCCTGCTAATGGGAAGCCGGCGTTTGGCCGGATGTGACATCTGAGGTGTGTCGAGAGGGAAAACAAACAAATCAAGCATTTCATTAGCGGGCTGTGACAGCTCCTCTCTCGTGCTGGCGGAGGCCCGTTGTTTGTGTTTGCGGCGGTAATGAACTTCTAACTCGCTCGCTCTTTTCTCTGCTCAAGCTGCTGCTGAATCTTTACTCCCTCCACTTATTAATGCCAGTACAAATAAAATCACACTCTCCTCTGGATGTAACGACACGCATTAATAATTTATTGATGTAATGGTTCGGAGCAGCCACCTCCCGGCAGAGAACGCCGATCTGACGCCGGGTAATGATCAATGGGGCGCGAGGCTCGGCGCCGTGTGACGAGCCTGATTATATTTACTCCTCCACCGTTGTCAGTTCCTGTCACTCGGGCGGTAATGAGAGCAGGGGAGGCCTCCCAGTATTACCTGCCCATCAGGGGGAGAGGCGCTCAGAGTAATTACACAGCCCAGGTGGTGACAGGAAGCGAGGGACGCGACCGCGGCATGTTCACGGCCCGGACTCGCCGAGAAACCTACACCTGACAAACAATCAGTGTCAATACATCATATCACTCCACCTGCCGGAGGGTCGATCAGATCTGAGATCAGACGGAGCTGGTTCACAGCAGGACGTCCCAACTGTGACACAACCTCCATCCTACTTTCAGACAGTGGTGGAATGTAAATAACTACATTTACTCAAGAGCAGGGCAAGATTTCCTTTGTCTTTGTAATTTAAAGCGCACGTTATGGTGTGTTATGTTAGTGTAATGTGATGTGTATTTGTCACCATGTAAACTGTGTGGACTCCGGGAAGAATCGCTCTAACACAGTATTTACAGTGTATTAGTGCTTTTATGAGGCTGAAAGTTTCATAAAACTGCTTTGTGACTTTTAATTGTAGTCCTTCTGCTAAATAACTCTGAACTCCTACTTGTTGGTATGTAGGAGTGTTTCGGTCCTCAGAGTGATGGATGAAAACGAGCCCCGGTTATCAAAAAGCCTTTAAGCTCTATAACAGCCACACTTCATTTTTTAAAAACCTCATTTCTATCTCCGGTGAACCTCTGCGGACATTTCCATCCCCCTCCTGCCCGCTAACATCCTCCTGCCGTCTCCCTCATTCACACTCTTTCTCTGTAATTCCTTTATTTTCCCATTTCCGTGCATCTTGTCTCTCTAAATAGCTGCTCTCTTTCTCTTCCATCTATAAATCACAGCCCGAGATGCCCCTCTTTGTCAGGCAGCAGTCTCATCGCCTCTGCCTCGCTGCGATAACCGTCCTCATCTGAGGCTGAGCTGTGGAGATTTATAGCGCTTTGATAAGCAACAAGCTGGCCATCACTCTCAGCCAAGCAGACCGGCGCTCCATTTATGCCTTTATGCTTATTGTGTTTGTGCCCCCCCACCCCCCAGAGGCTTTCTCAGGCTGCCAAAGCAGGCAGCAAACGCAGCCTGTGTCATTATTTTCTATTAGATAAAGAAATAAATGGCCCACGACGGGCTCTGATAGAGAGAAGAGGTGACAGTTTGTTGTGAGTCTGATGTTGGTGTTGAGAGGGGAGGAAGGAGCCTCCTCAGCCTCACTTTCACACCGGCCTGTTGGTTCATTCGCTCGGTTTAATTGGCAGTCAAATGAATTAATCAGCAGAAAGGAGACGTGACGGGAGGCCGCGCACACACATCAGTCCTGGTCACAATTAACTGTAATTCAGCCAAAGCATCACATCACATTAAAGCTGAAATGTAACGAGGAACATTTACTCCACGGCCGTCCTGAGCTACTTTACACAAGTATTTCTGTTTTATGCTGCTTTATATATTTCCACTCCACTACATTTCAGAGAGAAATGCTCTTATTTTGTACATTATTTTTCATATGCTCATTAAATCAACGTCCAGTGGTGGAGGAAGTACTCACTCTTTACTTCAGTAAAAGTACCAATACCACATGTCAGGGTTATTACGTGATGACCGGTGCATCCATCAGAGCCATCAGCTCGGCTCACTCGGCGTATTTAACACTCTCTGTGTTAGCGGCCATTTGTTATCAGCGCCCACAGATGTGTGTTGACATGTAAATGTCCCGACTCAGGCTGAGCTCAGGGAGCAGCAGCTAATGTTGCGTGAAGGGAGCGTATGGCACGGCGGAGACCCGGGCCGTTATTTACATTTGAAAGATATATGTCACGACGGCCGTCCGAAAGCCTCATTTCCACTTATTATCGTGTCAGCCAGATTGACTCCACTCCACTCTCATTGCTCGCTCTCAAAGGTAAATTAGCCGTCGTTTGATTTATAGCCTCATTGCCGCCACAATGTGGCGCGGGCCGGCAGGCTCGTGGGCGATGAGGCAGAGTCAGTTTGCGGCGTTAACTAGCAGATCTGAGCTGTGTTCCTTCTATGCTACAAACTGAGGGAACACGATTAGGGAAATCACACTAATTATCATGAAAATGTGCTCCAGCGGAGGACCAGGGTGCCGTGTTTTACTCTAATTCTTCTGTCTGTGACAAAGCATAACATTATGTTGGGCCTTCGCCGGGGTCAGAGGATGAAGCTCGAGGCCACACTACATCTCTTACTGAGATACCAGCTCCAGATTAAATTCAAATACACCGAAACTGAAAAATATTCTTGTTATTTGTAATGTCTCTTCCTCAGGCGCTCGGCTTGATTACTTTCTGCTGGACAAAGAAAAAGTTGCAGGGCTGGTTTCTTATCACGACATCAACAGTCTGTGTTGGAGTGGTGCTTCACTGCTCTGATTTTATGGATTTAGATGGAACAACATGTAGAAAAAAGGGGGGAAAGTGTCCTTTATCTTATTTATCTCAGAAACTAAAGACACACTTAGTGTGTTTACATGCAGTTAATTAAAATGTGTTAAATTGACAGAGAATCAATGGACAAAGAAGTACTCAGATCCCTTTCTTAAGTAAAATTATAAAATAGTGGTTAGAAATATCCTGTTACAAGTAAAAGTCCTGCATTCAAACCAACATTGAAGTACTTGAGTAAATGTACTTTGTTCGTTTCCACCACTGCAGAGAATAAAACGCCAACATAAAAGCAGTCACTAATGCCACTGCTACTGTCACTGCTTTAAATTCATGTATACCTGAGTATATGTAGGTAAAAGTGTTTGTATATGTGTGAATGTCTGTGTACATATCAAATCGTTTATAACTGTATTTTTTTAATGTGACAACAAATAAGTAAAGACAATAAATAGTATTTATGGTCAACATTTATTCACCAATAGCCATTTAATCCATTTACAGTCATTAATTATCTTTAATTAACTATCATTGTAAGTGGCATTTCTGCTCTGGATTCAGATTACCTTCACAGGAAACCATGCAATCTAGTCTCAGTGTAATTTGATGTGACTGATATCAGTCTCACGGTTACGGTTTACTTGCTTACTGTTCTGTGACGTTTCTTTAGAGAAACACCTACAAAGTGATTTTATTTTTACACAAAGCCACATAAATCTTTTTGTTCTTTTTTTATTCTGTGAGAATTCAAAGGGAGGTTTCACTGACTTCACCAGAAAATAAATCTGTTATAAAGAAAAGTCAAGTTTTATTCCTCGGTGGAAATTAAGCTTTTCTCCTTCACCCCTTCAGCTCTTGGTGTTTTGAAATGACAACAATATGAATACAATGACTGGAGTTTTGTATGAAGGTGTGAAAGAATTATTACTACAAAATATTTTTTGGGCAATTTTCAAGCAAAAAAGTTTTTCAAAGCCTGAACTGAACAGCATCTTTCTTGTTTTCCACCATTCAGCCTAACATCTCGATGCTAATTAAGTGTGTAAATAACGCTGCACTTCAGACTTTTTTGTCTCTGTTTTATAACTGTGCTGTAATTACAAGGAACGCCTGAACATACGCGCCTCAAAGCAACATCGCCGGGTAAACATTTGTTTTTTCCCCGACAACAATTATTCATCAGATGCTAATTTCATCCGACAAGTTCCTCAAAGGGAGCAGGGATGGAGGGAACATGTGTCAGCTGTTTGATTCCCTCTGTGAGCACATGCGGCTGTCAGCGAAATCTGAGCGGCGCCGAGCTGCGATTGATCAGGAGGAAACTGGCCCGTTTCTGCACCGGGTGTCGGCCGGCGTGTTTTCACCAGAGCAGATGACGAGGCCGAGGGATCGACGTGTTCATGAAAGAGCAGCCTGACGAATCAAGGCCTCGTTTAGGCTGAAATATAGAGAGCAGGTGATATTTGTCTCACGATTACCAACAGCAGCGTAGTCGACACGACCGAGGTTGGTTTAAATATAAATAGAGATTTATGATTAGATAAAACAAACAAAACGCTGAATGAAAGCCATAAAAACTGACAAGAAAGACACCAAATCGCCGACAAGCAACAACAAGCCACAAAGCCAACAGGCCTCAGATGAGCGGTTTAAAAAATCTGTTTTTAATAGGTGAATATTTTAGAGCTGCACCCAGAGGCTCCTCATATCAGCTCCGAGCATCTTCCTCCATAAAAACACACTCCGCACGTGGATCCTCGCTAATCTTCTGAGCGATTGTTTCCCTTTATCTTTGTTATCAGTCTATAAAATCAATCTGCGCCTCTGATTAAATGATAAATGGTTCAGTTGGAGGAAAACATGAAAAGGTTTCCTACAAATCTCCGACACTGTAACCAATTTAGTAAAAGTAAATGATCACAGAATATTTATGCTTTCGTATCGCAGAACATTTTTAATTCAAAAATTATTAATTCAGTGTCTGTTTGACCGTTTGTCAACTGTAAAATCTCAGGTGACTTAATCTGGCTTTGTGTTATGGAATTAAAAAATCTATGTATAGTCCTGATGGCGCACTGACAAAAGGTCACAAATTTAAAGTGACCACAGAGTGAACACAGAGCTGCTGGTCTGAGACGCCGTCCTGTTACCAAATGCTTACACAATTAACCTAGTCTCCAAGGATTTATTACTTTGTTGGAATGCCAGAATGCTTTAAAGGTAAGGAGACACAGTATTTTGAAGGCGTCAGCTGTTTCCAAGGGCGTAATTTCCACACATTTCTAGTTGATTTTTTTCTACAAAAATCTCTCTGAACAGTTTCCTCTGACTGCCAGAGTCCAGATATTAGAAGAGGAGCTGATAAAAATGTTAACAAAAGTCGCCTTTAATTATTATTGTGCACTGTGCAGGACCTACTGGAGCAGCAAAGCTTTAAAGGTTCTGTACGTAACTTTTTACATGTATTAATCGTTTCTTATTGCCGATGTGTGAACGGATTGTAATGATAACAGTCAGTCGGGGGCAGATTTCTACGTAAAGGACTCAGGTCGAAAGGTTGTGACATAATGCGCGCTCACAAATTCCTTGACTCCCCTACAGCGCCAACAGGGTGCCGGGTTGCCAACTAGATTTAGTGACTTTTCAGACCCTCTTAGCGACTTTATTTTTAAAAAGCGACCAGCGTCTGGTTGGGTTGCAGAGCAGCAACTAACATTTTGATATGAAGACGTTTTAGGTTTGACTGTCTAACTTTAACAAATGAAATATCCAAATTCAAGTCCATGTTTTTCCTCCCGGGTTTTAACTTCTGACAGTGGAGACTGTGAATGTGATTCCTTTTTAGAAGCCGCTATTCAAATCCCAAACCGGTAGCGCCTGTTTTCCGCTGGACTCTCCACTCAGTCGATTCACTCCTGTTTTCAAGCAGGTTTTATCGTGGGGGAATTTGTATTTGAGTTGTTTTTCTTTTACACTTCCTGGAAAAACAGGATCCATTTTCTCTTGGTTTTCCCTTCATCCCCATGTTTCCCCCTCCTCCTCCTCCTCCTCACCCTCCGGTCCGTCCTGGTAGTGTTTATTGTCTGGGTGAATATTTCATGACCCTCGCCTCTCATCCGCAGGACCACAGTTTCACACTGCTGCTCACAAAGCACATGAATAAATGAGAAGAGACAACAGGAGTCTGAAAGCATGTTTTCCTCAGCAGGTGAATCCATATCGCAGTCTGCTGCCGGCTGCAGCGTCCGTAGTTTTGGGTAAAAGTTCATATCGACAGGTTGTGTGATGATCCCAGCCGACCCGTTCAGTGTTTTAACCCAGAAGGGAACAACTGAGGGGTTAAAGGTCACAGCAGGTTTCATAAAGCCAACATCACCTGCCAGAAATCCTCTTCCTCAGGGCGACCCACAGCAATCAGCTTTGATTATTATTATTAAGAATCTGTAAAATCATCTTAATGTCTGAATTCTGCAAATTAAAATATCTTTAATCTTTAATATGTCATGTATGTAGTATTGTATTGGCACAAACAACGTAAGACAATATTTGTTTCTGCAAATCATTGCCGTGTCATGAATGAATTTCAGTGTTTATATGATCTAATGTAAGCTGCCAACATTAGCACGTTACTTACTGAGCAGAGGGCATTTTATTAGCTGCCTATATTTTACAGGTAATGCCAGAAAAACTCAGTTTCTTGTAATGAATCTGTGTTTTTGCGAGATATTTGGTTGTAGTGACTACTCTCAGGGCTGCTGGCGGACTGCTGTGGGTGGCAACCTAAGTCACAATATAAACTAATTATTTTTTCTGTTTTCACTCTTCTGTTCTGCTGACCCCTCCAGACAGTTTGTTCACCACTGTTTTCACCACCACTTTGTTCACTATAAAAGCGGTGATGGCGCCAGAGGATCAATGAAGTTATTACAGTTCATCCTGAGGGTGTGAACGGGTGTAGAAGAATTTCAGCAGCAAAGAGCCACAAAAACTAAATAAAATTAAAAAAAATCCAGCAAATTAGCACATAAAACCCTTTCAGGAGCAGAGAATTTATTGGATAGGTCGTTTAATTTCAGTAATTACACTCTGATTGAAGCGTGCAGCCGCCTTGAAACAGCATTAGATATGGAATTTTTCAGGATCTCATGGTGGATTTCAGCTTTTGTCTCCTCTGAGAGACGAGCCCATTCAGGCTGAGGACATGCTGTGTAACACACACACACACACACACACAGATATCTCGCAGTCTGAACCCGGTGTTACTTCAACATTTTGATGGTTTGTTTACTGTTTTACTACAAGTTAGATAGAGAGTTGGTATCATCTCGTCCTGTCCGCTACACGTTACCTGGAGGTAAGAGGAGCAGGTTGGCCTCCACCAGCAGTATGAACTGTATGATGTGCAGCCCTGAGCACAAACACAACAAACACTTTACAGGATGATGATAATATTATAGTTTGAATTATTATTTTCTTATCAAAAGTGTATTTACTGTCCCCGTCCCTCTATTGTCTCACACTGTCTGAAGGAAAATGAGGACATTAAACAACCATTTAAAAATAAAAACCTGTGTAGAGTTCTGCTGACTGGAGGAGGAAAGCCCCGAGTCTGTCCTGGATATGAAAGCTGATTCTTTGAGTACAAACACAAACATAATGTGTCCTGTACTCAGAGGGAACAACATATGGTGACTGATGGAGGACTCTGAGGACGGAGAAAATGTCACTGAAAACTACCTTCAGTAGAAGAGAGGGAAGCCGACCAGCAGAAAGTTCAACAGCAATAATTTGGTACTTTTAAAGTCACATGAAACATCAGATTCTCTGTTTTATTTATTAAATGTTCTATTATTGTTGCTCAGTGGTCATTTGGTTGCTGCTCTTTTCTTTGTGTCTGTTTACATTCATTTAACTAAAGAAGAACATGAACATTTTATTCATGGCTGGAGCCACAAAATCCAAACTTTACAACTGTACGGGTGATGAATCTTTATATAACTCACTTGTTTAAATTATATTAAGGCTTAAAGTTATGCATTGAAAGGCATTGCCATAAAGCAGCATTCTTTTGAATGGCCAGCAGGACGCGATGCTAAAAACCAAGATGGCGACGGCCAAAATGCCAAACTTGAGGCTTCATGACATTATTCCACAAACCGATGGGTGATGTCATGGTGGCTGCGTCCATTGTCAGACTAAATGCGTATCAGTCTGGAGCCTCTCAGTTCATTTTCGATTTCAAAGGGGCGTTATCGACGGGCGGAGACAACCAATCAGAGCAACAAAACGCCATCCTGTCGTAAGGTACTCGGCAAACATATATTTGTCATCAACATAAAGTTTAAGTGCAGTTCTTTGTTCTTCTTTTAGAGAAAATGTACCGTCCAGTCCGTTTAATACTGATGCGATAACCAGCTGTTGAACGCGGCAGCCATCTTGGTTGTTTCCTCTCTGTCAGTCATCGTATTAAACCCGCCCCATATGAAATAAACACTTGTGATTGGTGCAGCCGGTCTGGTGGAAATCTGACATTTGCCTTCAGTTTGTTTGATCCAGCACCTATAAAAATAAAATCAGTCACATTCGGACTGTAACTTATTTAAAAGTAAACCTTTGGGACGGCGACAGGCTGCGACGCCACGTTGATTAACAAGTGTCAGATTCTCTCCACAGTAACTGACTGATTATCACCTGCAGAGAGACTTCACTGTGTTGCCGTTCCACACGGGAACAGACCTCACTACAAGACGGACATCGATCAGCTCTGTGACTAATCAATATCTGAATAATGTCCAGACTGGGAACAACCCAGTGGAAATAAAGTTTTATTTCCTGTTTGGAGGAATCGGACACCAGGAGTTAGACGCGTCCCGTCTGTGTTCAGACGTAGTGCGTGAAGGACTTTTGGAATTTGTATTCGAGGCGAGTTTGTCTCAGCTTTAGGAATTTAGATCAGTATCAAGTTTTGTATTGATCCTCTTAGTGAGGCTGATCCTGACTATAACAACTCCATTACCCATAAACATCTGATAGCTGAGCACACACGATGCCGGTTTGACCCGCATTAACTCATGTTGTCAAGACAAGAAAAGAATTCAGACTTTCATTAATATTATGACTTAATACAAACGCATATCTTCACTTCCTGCAGTTTACGTCACATTCTTCTTATTATTTATTGTGACTTTCAAAAACAGGATTATAATCAGGTGCTTGTTGCTTTAGAGAACTCATCTGGAAAAGCAGAGCTGGACGAAATACTCAGATTGTGTACTTGAGTAAAATAAGCATAAAAATACTACAAGTAAAAATCCTACATTCAAATTTTCACTTTAGTAAAAAAAAAAAAGTATCAAAATTCAGTATATAGTTCAAGTGCCAAAAGTAAAAGTACTCATTACCAGTTCAGAATAATATATATGATATTATTAGATCATAATTATTGATTATTAATTCACTTTAATGTTGCAGCTGGTTAGTTTATCTTATTTTATTAAGATTATTTGTCTTTATGAAGATTATTTGTCTTTATGTTTATTATCTTAAACATACATTTAAATACTTGAAATCTGATGCATTATACAGGAGAGAGTCTGTCATCCTCAGACAGGTGAACAAAAACACATCACAGAATACTTCAGGTACTTACAGTTGTGGTTGTTTGATTCATTAATAATGATTAATACGACGCAACCATTTTAATATCATAGAAAATAAGATGAATGACTTTATATCCTGCTGGTAGTTTAATCTTCAATATTAGCCATCATTTATTATTGATTATATTGTGTTTTAATAATCTGAATCTGTAAAGTAACTAAAGCTGTCAGATAAATGTAGTGAAGGTGAAAATATATAAGTCTATTTCCCTCTGAGATCTGTCGGAGTGGAAGTAAAACGTAGCAGAAAATGGAAATACTAAAGTAAAGCACAAGTACCTGAAAATGTACTGAAGTACGTGAGTAAATGTACTTTACTGGTTACTACAGTTATAATATATTTAAGAGTTCTGAATAAACTTTGGAAAAAAAAATTCTGATTAATACTCGTTTTCAGTTGTTTTCATTACGTAAACCAACTTGTAGGGACTTTAAATGTAATAATCCTTCACACTGAACAAAGTGCTGCCTTCATATGTTTGTCAGTATTGTTTCCGTCAACAGCGACTCTCCAGCATCAGAGCGCTGACAGAAAAGGAAGAAATGCACCGACGAGCTTTGCTGTCAAAAACAAAAAACAAACAAAAAGAGTCGACAAACAAAATGAACGAGAACATTGTCGAAAAGAGGAAGTTAATTTGGTCATTTCTTCATTACAAACGTTGCTGTTCAGCAGGAGTCGGAGCGTCTGGAACAATAAAGGTGCTTCCAGACAGCGAGCACTTCTTTCCCAGAGCAAACATGGCGCCCTGAAAACGACCCCGGTGACCTCAGAGTGATGAAGCAGGTTGTGAAAGTGTGACGTGAAGAAGCGAATACAAGTGAAAACAGAAAAGTAGATTCCTTCTCCACTTGTGTCTGGAGTCAAAGATCAGCAAAGTGTTTTCCAGTAAACTTGGCGCGGCTCAGTCGAGCATGTGATTGCAGAGCAGCGGCCGCGCGTCCAGGCCAACACTCTGCTGATAAATATCCCCATCCAATTACAAGATGTAATAATTTTGCACTCAAGTTGGTAATGAGGTCTAATGCCGGCCCCGTATGATAATTCCCCCACCGGATGCCGGCTTGATCAGATGTTGAGCTTTGTAATTAGACTGGCAGAAAATCATTATTTGGTGTTCAAATAGAAAATGAGGTTGGTGGGAAGTCAATTTGGCCCGGCTCTGTGAAGCGTAGACAGGAATTTAATGATTTAATTACAGTTGTAAGCTCCTTGGATGAGACTTGAGCGGAGTCGAGGCTCCGGCCGGGGCTGAGGAGGGCGTTTATGGGCGGGGGGTGAACTAACCGAGCTCTTGACATCAGTTTAGGAACGACATGGAGGTCTGACTGCGGGGCGAAGGGTGAAATAAAGTCTCAGAGAGTTCAGCTACCATCCACATTGGATCTGAATAACTTCCTAAATATAATATAATGTGATACAAGGCTGAGACTAAGATTTAGGCCTGTTTGTCCAAATCCACTCGAGTCCTTCGCCTCCCCTGATGATGTTTGGGTCATACAGCCGACATGTTTCAGACGTCACACCGACATCACAAAGAAAGTAAAATAGTTCCTGCAGGTGTAGTTTACACGGAGCAGCTAGATCAAGGTCGTTTCTCTGGATGTTAAACAATTCTAAACATTACAGCTAATTAAAGTTTACTTCAAGTAGGAAATTATTAGGAAATTACTCTAATAAACTGCGACCACGATGGTGTAAATGTTGTTTTAAAGCCCTGACAACCTGTCAGGGTAAAAGTCTGGTGAACGAAATACTTCATGCTTTATTTATTGATTTATTTTGTTGGACTAAAAGCAGACAAATGTAAATACTGGAAATACTGTACATCAGCCACTTTTTAACTGTAGTGTCTGCAAGGCAAAAGACGTAAATACAGACAAGATCGGTAACTTATTATTAATTACATTATTGGTAAAATAATTAAACACAAGCTTACAGGCAAAGGAAGCAGCCATGGTAAATACAGGTAAATGGGGGCAGGATGTAGGAGTCGGGTGGGGGGGTCTATTGTTGTTTGTCTGTTGGTTTCTATGTTCAGTTGTTTCTGTCTGGGATTCACTCACATGCTGGCTCAGGAGTGTGTGAGTGAAACTGTAACGCAGCTTCATTTAAAGGTGTACATCTCATCCACACCTGTTGTTATTGTTGTGACGTTTAAGTACAAATACCTCAAGTCCTTAGTCCTTGAGTAAATGTACTTAGTTACTTTCCACCACTGTTTGCCTCCCCCCCAATAAAAATACAGGTAGCTTGGTTCTTCCTGCTGGTGCTCAGTTTCTCGTCTCCAGACCTGTTGGAGTTCAATCAGTGGCAGGAGAAACACCTGGACTAGGTGTGCCCCCCCACACACCTCTGTGTTTTGACTTTTGCCTTCTTTTCTTTGCTTTTACAACACAACTCATCCACCTCCTGCAGACATTTCCTTATTATTTAGTATAAAGCTCGGGGTCACCTCAGCAGGTCATGTGACACAGACTACAAGAATAAAAGCTAAATGCATGAAGGTGCCACTCACAGTGACTGACTGTACTGAAATATTCAGACTGTCAGGATCTCCTCCGCCTGTTCTCAGATCAGATAATAAGGGCCTGAGGTTTGGACGCTTCCTGCATGTCGACTCCTCTGATTCCGCCGTCATTATTTCTCTTATTTATTCATCCAGACGAAGGTTTTACTCTGCATGAAAATGGTGAATAGTCAATGTCGCTGTCAGCAGCCTGTAACAGTCTGTATGAGACGGATCAACGTTGTGACACTTACAATCACCAATTATACCTCTCTCCTCTCCGTCATTCATCCGCCGACTGCGGCATGAAAGGCAGCTAAAGACCCAGTCACCTGCCCACATTTCTCCTGCTTACATAAATAACACCAACCCCGGCTGCCATTTACATACAGATGGCAGATTTTATGCATTAATCATTCCAACAACAGAGCGCAAACGGCCGTATCCAGCTCGAGAAATAAATCAGGAGGTGAGTATTATCCAGATAGGCCGAGCTGAGCATAATGGAGCCCTGATTGCTTTCCTATTGAGGGTATAAGTGCTTTCATTTTCTCCTGTCATCTCTCATAAACGTTCACTGCACTTTGGAGGTTTCTGCGTCTGTGTGGGACTGCGGGTGTATTAAGTAACCATTACAGGCCGAGCTCAGTGACGGCGGCCAACTGTTGGGTGTAAATCTGCTCGCCTGTTGTCTTTTTCTCTGTTGTACCAACCTCACAAGATTCGACGCCAAAAACCAGGACCAGCAGTGCCGAGGCCGGGACCAGGAGGAAACCAGCTGGGACAACAAACAACCCCCAAATGTTTTTCCTAATGATTAAACAGGGAGGAGGGTTCAGCTTCTTCACGCTTGTTGTTTGTTTGTGAGTTTTAAAGCGACCGGAAACACAGTGAACGTGAAGGAGTCGCTGATTTTAGTTAATAAGTTACAAAAACGTTCAGACTTCTAAGGCCGACGTACTTACTGATATTTCTTTGTTATTGTCAAACTAACAGCAGTGGAAGAAGAACTCGGATGTTTTACTTAAGTGAAAGTAACATTATCACAGTGTAGAAATACTTTGTGACAAGGAAAAGTACTGCTTCAAAACTTTACTACTAAACTTTAGTATGTAGTGCGCAAAAAGTACAAGCGTCAAAATATACTTAAAGTACCAAAAGTACTCATTGTGCAGAACAATATATCTGATATTATTAGATTCTAATTATTGATCATTCATGTGTTCATCACTTTAATGTTGCAGCTGGTGAAGGTGGAGCTCATTTAAATTGATCTTTATATTTTATTAAGTTGTGGATTTCTCTCTGGGGATCAATAACGTTTTATCTTAATAATACATAATTTATTTGGTGATAATATTTGGATTATTAATCTGAGTCTGTGAAGTAACTAAAACTGTCAGATAAATGTGGTGCGGTAAAAAGTACAATATTTCCCTCTGAGATGTGGTTGAGTAGAGGTATAAAGTGGCATTAAATGGAAATACTCAAATACAAGTACCTTGAATTTATACTTATGTGCAGTACTTGAGTAAATGTACTTAGTAAATTTCCGCTGACTCCTTTTCCCATTAGTTGATGTATAAAGTATCGTACAGTATAAAGATGTTGTTTTATACCTGCCTTATCAGCTGACAGTTTGAAACAATTCAACACTTTGTTTCATATATTTTCAATAAAAAATAACTAAATATATCCAGTGGTGGAAAGTGACAAGTACTTGAGTATTATTTTGAGGTACTTGTTCTTTACTGGGGTATTTACACATGATGATACTTTATACTTCTTCTGCACTACATTACAGAGAGAAATGTTGAACATTTCACTTTGCTATTAGTTATTTTACTGGTAAACTGTACATTAAATAAAACATATGATGAGCTTATAAAATACAAAGCGTTTCATATCTGAACCTGAGAGTACTTTACTGCTGATACTTTAACTACATGAAGCTGAGAATACTTCTGTACTTTACTGCTGATACTTTAACTACATGAAGCTGAGAATACTTCTGTACTTTACTGCTGATACTTTAACTACATGAAGCTGAGAATACTTCTGTACTTTTACAGTAGGGTTTTAACTACAGGACCTTTACTTGTAATGGAGTATTTTTACATTGTGTTATTGGTACCTTTACTTAGGTAAGAGATCTGAGTACTTCTGCCACCACTGTTAGAAAATACTTGTTTTCGGGTGTGTAACACGCTGATCGTCTCCTGGTTTTCCTCCCATATGGCGGCAGCTGAGAGCGTCCTAGTGTGCACTAATGGTGTCCGGGCCCGGTCGTCCTCTTTAATCAGCGCTGTCTGTCAGGCCGCCGCCTGCAGCTCATTAAGAGCCTCGCTCCTGGCTCTCCGCAGGCCTGCTGGGCACACCTTTACACAAGAAAACACATCGCTCCATGGCGACATCACTGACTGACAGCCGGTCTGTCAGTCAGTGACGGCGGCTGCTGGGGAGGGTTTGGGACTTTAGCTCACTGATGTAGCTGGAGAATGTCACAAACAATAAGTGACAGCAGCAGCAGAATAACTCTGCAGAAAAGCAGATACCGTCTCCATCTCTGCAGCTCTGTGGAGCTTTTTGGCCTCTTTTAGAGCTTAGTTTTGGTTTTCCCACACATTTCCTCTCTGGTTCAGTCTCAGCTGTTTCCGCAGTACACGACCTGCTCTGCAGCAAACAGCAGACAGTCAGAGACGAGCTGGTGAACATAGTGCAGCATTTAGCAGCTAAAGAGACAGATATTGTCCTCAGGAGGTGGTGGAGACCAAACACAGAGAGAATATCAGGCACTAACACGACTCCACATGAAGGATCATGTTGCTCCGTAACTGTGTGAAAATAAGCAGCTGTTTGCTAACAACTTGTGTTGAGTTTGCGGTTTCTGCTGAAAACAAATGGACAAAAACAGTTTAATGCTGCACAAATCAATATTTATTTTAACAATCGATTTAGTGACTTTGTGTGATATGAAAGGTGTCGCATAGTGAGAATCAACAGGCAGAACTTTAAAGGTTTTAACTTTTAATCATGATGCACTTTTGTCCAAATACCAGCCAGTGATGTACGAGCAGCCAATTGAGAACAGACGCTGGACTGGGTTTTGTGAGTTGGATCAGCTTAACCTGCCAACCTTTCATAAAGTGAAGTCTACAGTTGCTTCACTGAGCTTTTCTCCATCCATTTCTCCCTCTGTATAAAGAGTGACTCAACCCTTAATCACGTGAGGTTTGGTCGGGTTAAGACGTTAGACACCTGCACCGAAATCCCAGATTTAAAGTTGATCTCACATATATCTTTTATTTTATAGTTTAACCTAAAAACTCTTTATTGTTACACTCAGAAATGCAGCTAAAGGCAAAGAAAACATTGAGGAAACACTGCAAGGCTGCATCAAAACTGCACAAGACTTCCTAAACTTAGATAAAATGTAGTTTGAAGAGTTCAAACGTTCAACATGCAAGCAGCATTTTTAAATAGTATATACATATAAACACAAAGAGTCAGACACTGTCCCTCCACTCACACTATCTGTGAACAATGGAGGCATTCTTCTCCGGCTGATGCAGAAACACATCAGAGGGCTGCTGGGATCGACTCCATTGTGTAAACCTTTGATGTGGCTTTTCAGCTCATTAGGCCCCATTTCCCATTGACTGGGAGTCATGGTGACAGCCATTTTGGGCCAAACAATGACCCAGCGATGAGTTAACGGCTCTGTTTTCATTCTCAGCCTTTAAACGTCAACGCAGCGCCGACACGTCCTCATCGGACGGCCTCTTCAACGGGCTTTGTGTGAGATGACAGCTGCGGGAAAACACGGAGGTCAGAGTTCACCGGGGCCACGGAGAAGTTCAGAGGTCAACGCATTGTTGTCCCATCGCAGAGGAGGGACAACGAAGGCACCACAGACATCGCTCATCCGCCCCCTCCTCCTTCCCATCCAGCCTCTTTGTATCACATCATGAAGACTCCCAGAGCCCACTTGGCTTTTCAAAAGGCTCCGTTTTGATGGGTTTTGTTGCTAAATAGCTCTTGATTAGCTGAGGTGGTGAAATTAATGGCCGCAGAGGGCTGTAAAATGTTGTTTCTTGTTAGGAAAAGGGCTTGTAAACGCAGATTGATGCCGCTGCAGCTATTCACAGAGCGACTGCTAATGAATCTCATCGAGGAGGTCGTGACCGAGCCGGAGGCTCCGGTTTGTTATGGACATGACGGCTATTTGGTACCGAGACAAACGGAGAGAGAAAGAGGCGCTGTCCAATCTGATTACCACTTCCTTAGGAGTTTTCTACAACATGTTATCAACGCTGCGTCATGTTTCAGTTCCTGTAGAAGTTCATTGTGTTTGTACTTTCTCTGCAGTTGTTTTCATCGTCTCACCTCCACAGGTCGACGGTGGCTCAGTTTCACATTAAACTAAATAAGAAAACGCTGGATTTACAGGAGAAAAATGAAAACAGAAGACACTCGACCGTCCCGCTGTTACTACAGTCACCTGAACTAACCGCAGACATTCGTGAACTTAAGCTCACATGTTTAGGGCTGATGGGAAATGTGTTCGTTAAAGGCTGCTGAAAGACAAATGTTTTGAAAAAACAATGATATTGAGAAAAATAAAACTGCACCGTGAGTGATTAAATCAGATTTTCAGTTCATCCAAAGATTTCAGCCAGAAATAACAAATAACTTTGCGGGCTCAGGAAACCTCTTCTGCTCCTCAGTTCAGTCATTTGTTCTGTCAGATTAATAATCTGACCTTGAATTACCTCCTATTACATTCATTCCCTCATATTAGTAGAGTGATTACCTTCAGTCCATTAGTCCTCGTCTCCTCCACACTGTTGCTCTGTACACTTTGATTTCACACGGTTTGATTGCAGACTCGTATTGGCTGACTTTCTCTGATCTGGACTCATCCTTGTCAGACTGTGAATAATAAAATGGCCTTTGAAGAACCAACAAATGGCCAAAATCTACCATAAAAAAATGACATATTATGACATTTAACTTCCATTATGCTGTATAATATAATTAACTACTGAACAAAAATCCCACTCCCTGAATCATAACTTGGTCAAATCTGAACACACTGACATGAAACACATAGAGAATATTAAATATGACTTACACATTACCTCTGATCTCCATCCCGAATAAACGTCCATAAATCCTCCAAGAAATCAAAGAGAAAAGACGCTCCTTCTAACCGCAGAACCTGCCGGAGAGTTTTCATGATTTTAGGTGTTCTTCAGTATCAAAGTGATCCAGTGATAGTTGTCTGTATGAACATGGGGACACTGTAGACAGGAGCTGCTTAAAGATAGTTCGGCACAATTTTAATGGAGCCAATTTGACAAAATGCCAATAAATACAGTCTAAATAACAGGTTTCAAGTTGTAGTTCACGGCTAACTCACTGACTTCCTGTTTACGTCCCCCACAGCATTATGGGAGCTGTAGTTCCAAAGCTTATTAAGCTAAAGAGATTATTGTTTTGTTCTACGTCAGTAAATACCCTACTTGTGAATTCTGAAGCCTTTAAGAAGTGGTTAAATAAACGTTAAACGTCATCACGCATCATGCAACTTGTGGATTTATCAGTTTTTTGTAGAAAAAGGTTGGAAGCTCAGAGGTGGCGATGTTGAAGTCATGTGACTGTGGTGTAACGTTAGCTTTTTATTTCAGGCGACTGCATTTCCGCTTCTAAAACCATAAAAGTAGTGTTCATGTGTCATCTGCAATAATCCTCTCTGTGGAGGGAACCAGGACTTCCTGGTTGGCTTACAGCGCTCTATAAAAGGCAAAAAATTATAATATAGTGACAAAACCCATTAATATTGATATGGCAGCACAACAAAAAATAACATTTAGAGGCAGAGAAGTGTTCTTTGTTGTGCTGCTCTGATTTGAAGGACCTGGACGCTCTGGATGTCTTTGTTCAGGTTTGAATTTCCCCTCCGCCGTGTGAACTGTATGTTCCCATTAACTCCCAATGTTGTGAATGCTCAATGGCCTTTAGTCACACATGGACTACATCGGTGTCTGATAGCCGCAGTGCTTTGCTAATTTCCACATTAACTGCAGTGAGCGTTTGTTATTAGTGTTAAGTGTGTCCTCCCACCAATCCGCTCAGTTCCTGCTTATCGTTTACACAAACGGTGCCGGTCGGCCTTATTAAGGCACATAATGAGCTTTATGCTCTGCAGCCAATGGAGTGGAAGTTAATGAAGACATTTATGAGAGTGTGAAAGAGAGCAGGAGGGTGAAACGTGTTTAACTGTGTCAAACATTTACGACAAATTCTTAATGGAGACGACCAGGAGATTCAAGGCAAACAGCTTTTTTTTTAAACTTCCTTTTTAATTTCTTCTTCACAGTTGATGTCACGACATCAGGATGCTATAAAAACACATCTGCATTATAAAATAATAAACTGAAAATAATATCTTTAACTTCAGTGTTTTTGGTTTTATCATAAATCACAGGAAAAATAAAAAATAAAACTCAATCTACATTTTAATACTTTTTTTGGGGGGGGGGACAACACTTTTACAGTTTTAACTGGAATCCTCTATCATTTAAATAAAAAAAATAAAGTTACTATAACAGCCAAACCAAAGCTGTTTCACGCAAGGATCTGATTGGTTGAGTTTATCAGCTCAAAGATGACGTCACTCCATAAAATCTGAACATTACAGGAGAAGAAGAACGTCACAAATCAAACATAAAAACAGATTATTCAATTTCAACAAATCATTTACAATGTTTGGTTTCTCTTTGTAGTTGCAGTCAGTCATCAGTTCACCACCATTTATATACAATTTCAGTACAATTAGAGGTACTTTTACTTCTGTATTTCCATTTTATGCTACCTTCTACTCCGTCACATTTTCAGGGAAATATTGTACTTTTTACTGCACTATTTTAAAACCTTTATTTACTTTACAGATTCAGTATATTAAAACAAAATATACTACATTACAAAAGATATTACAGATGTATTATTACAGATTAAACTACCAGCAGCATACAAAGTCATTAAAATGACCTCCACCTTCACGAGCTGCAACATTAAAGTGATGAACACATTAATCCTATAATATCATATTTATTGTTCTGTGAAATGAGTACTTTTACTTAATAAGTTAAAAGTTTGTTAAAGTAAAACATTTTGTTAATCTGAGTTAATCTAATCAGGAGAATAGCTTCATTAACTTCAGATAAACTCTTGAATGAACTTCTAGAGACTTCTTTAGTTTCTGGTCTCGTGTCGCCACAGAAGAACTCGTTGGGTAAAGGCACCGGGTTCTGAATGTGGCGCCGTCTTGGAAGGTGGTGGCTGGTTGTACCAGTCACAGTTGGAGGTCCAGCGCGCCGTGAGAGGGCGACTGAGGCACCTTCCCGAAGTCCAGGTTGAGCTGTCCCTGACTGCGAGAACAAGACAGCAGCATGGAAGGAAGAGCGTAACGCTGCGTCCATCTTCCCCGACTGAACCTCGCACCTGCAAACACACCAACACACCTGATTCACCCCGACTCCTGTAACACTGCCGTTACTCAGTATCGACATCGGGAACACGTTTACGTCTGTTCTTATCAACACAAAGCATCTGATTGTGGAATGCAATAATTAAACCGGGCATTAAAATAATTTCATAGGAATATAACTGTTTTTAGAGACGTGTAATCAAGGGTGTTTAATGAAGATATTCCTAAAACATTATTTTAGCTATTACCTGTTAATGTTTCAGTAAATAATGTAATCAATCAATCAGAGCACAATTAAATAACAATTTTAGATTAATTAATTGTATAGCTTAACTACATTTTGCTGTAGATCAGAAAGGACAATTTGAGATAAATGAAATTCTCTGTATTTAGAAAATAACACATAGTAAGATTTCTCCTTCACCTGACGGAGTGTCTGGTTTGTCGAAGGCGTCGCTGCAGCCGCTCCAGTAGTGAACAGCCGTCTTCCCGTGATAATCTCTTATGTTGGTTTTAGCGTCTGATGGCAACAAGAGAAAAACGAGAAAGGTTCCGTCACGCTGTCTCTCATACTTTCAGTTGTCCGAGGTTTGGATGTATGGAGCGACTCCACAGAACGTCAGCATAGCTTCACATTAGTTTACTTTTACTCATTTAAGATTTTTAATGGCCTAACGTGATCAGCACACGTCATGATTCTTTCTGAAATTATTGTTAGGGAATTTTATGGTCTTATTAGATACTGACAGCGGAGCGATGACCCGGCCAGATTCAGACTGGGGAAGTCGCAGTTTCATGGTTGGTGTCTTCAAAGGGATAGTTGTGAGGTACTTGTCCATAGTCATTGTGTCAGTTCATCAGTTAGTTTGTTTGTGTTATTGTGTGACTTTGGAGTTTTAATAAGTTACTTCAGATCTGATATAATGTGTTTACTGCTTAAAATTACTTTTCTCAAAGGAGTCTTGTGGCTTTAAACATAGATGGATAAAACAGCTTCCCTGTTTTTTTTTAATGTTGCAATAGAAACAGATGTACAGTAGCTTTAAATCACAGTAGGTTAAAGTTTTGGAAAGTAAAACTCATCATGTGCAGTAATACTACAGTAACTCTGGTATGTTTTTATTGAGTCCTGCATTGTTGACATCCATAGTTACATCAGTGTTCTTCTTCGTGACGCTGCTCGCCTGCAGATCAGTGGGACGCTGTGAAACCGTCCTGTCACCAGCTCATAAAAACACTCCATGGCACTACAAGTGGTCCAACAATCCTCCACAGGATACCTCTAAGTAATCTGTTTTTCCGAAGACCTGGAGGAGCCAAAAGCTACGTGAAATGTGTTTAGCTTCATCTCAGTTCACTTAGGCAGGTATGTTCTCCACACACCTGCTCCTCAGCATCAATAAACAATAAATTGTACTATTAGTAATGAGTACAAAGTATGAGTTCCTGCAGTCTGTCTGCTAATGTCGATGTTCACAGGTTACGAGGCTAAACTATCAGCTGGTTTTTACATCACAACACGGAGACGAAGGTGTCAAGACAGGTGACCGCCGAGCAAAGGCTCTCCTCCTCACCTGTGGGGGTCATTAAAAATAATATAGAAACATGATGCAGTGCGGCTCCCGAGGCTGCATTTCCCTTCTGGTTTTCATCACACATCCTTGGACCTGCGCTCCGTCATCTGGGGTCTTGACGGGCACCGGGGCGGCTAATTAGCAAACGGCTTCCTGGTCGAAATCCCTCTCCTCGCTCCTCCTTCTGCAAACAAGAGGCTCAGAACGAGGCAGCGGAGGCCCAGGAGAGTCCCGGAGAGAGGCGGCGGGTAATTATTTGAGATAACATGCAGTGGAGGGGAGGGGGGGGGCGGAGGGAGGAGAGAACAGAGAAAGGTCAACAGCTCCTTCAGTCAGCAGCCTCTCCAGGATGAATGACACCACATCCACCGTTTCCTGACAAACGTCTGATTCAGTATGCAGATGACGGGCCTGCCGGTCCGATCCGAATGGAGAAGGGAGCGTTGTCTGTTTTGATTTCCATTTTTATCCGCTTGATGAAAAATCAAGGTTAACCGCTTCAGAACTGGAGCAAACAAACAGATGCTGCAGTGCAACAACATATCCACAATTGAGTTTGTGTGGTCGCGGCGTGTCTGCACAGCAGCTGTAACAGGTCTTTGTTCTTCTTTGTAGGATGATGTATAACTTGCAGGTTTGATGCCATATTTAAAAGTCACAGTGAACGTAATCAGGACTTGTGTCGATAGGGAGGAGAAGAGGAGGTTGGAGAATAAACGCGGTCATCATGTTGCAGCACGGAGGAAGATGCTCCGGCGTTCCTCAGTGTGACATTGAAACGCTAATGGTTTCACTGTGTAACTGACTCTGGTCATTACAGACAGTTTAACTCCCACCAACCCTCCGCCCGCCTCCATCAAATACAGTTTAAACCGCCACCGCTGCTCCTCTCCGAGAAATAAAAGCTCACCTCCGCTGCAGCAAGGAACTAAACTTTGTCTGCATGAAACTGGATCTTCACTCGGACGAAGCAGCCAAGTTCAGGAAGTCCAGGAAGTTTTATGGGAGCAAGTGTTGGTAGAAACTTTTAGATGGTGCTGTTGAAAAAACTCCTTGTTCACAATAATAAGTTTTTCTCAGAGTCAAACGACTAAAGGTTAAAGTTTTTAGTGTATAAATTGGTCTGTGTGATTCTTCAGAGGGTTTGACGTGAAAGTTCAGTGTTTAGTGTCATGTTTAAATCACTAGAATATATTCTATCATCCATATGTGTTGTCACTATACCCCCTGACAATTGCGTGTATGTACAAATTTGCATTTTGAATGCTTCATAAGCACAGAGGGAAATAAGATTTAAATAAATAAGAAAACTAAATTTTATTTACAAGGAATACATACAGTTAAGTTTATCCCATAGACTGTATAAGAGAAGTGGATGTAGCCTCTGTGATGTCGGACAGCCGTTTTGAAGCCAGGAGTTTGGTGTTTTCGCTGTCGCCATATGTGTTTGTTTTTTTTGCCAGAAGTGACGTTATTTGGACCAGAGGGTAGTGCTGACTGATTAGCGGTTGCCGTGATAACAACTTGTCAATCATGAGGTAGGCCCGTCCTAAAGCAGACGCTGCTTTATTGTATAATTTCATCTAAACAGGACGAAATTTCACCCTATAGCCTAAGAAATAACCCTAACCCTGCTGTCAAAGACTTCAAACTAGCGACTGAGACACATGGTTTTAAACTGTAATGTAGATTCAAAGATATGTATTGTGAAAATGTAGCTTAACATTTTTTGCACTTTTTTTTTGTTTCAGTCGTCTAATCAGTTTCTTATATATTGTTGTTATAATCCGGTTATGAAATGTGGTCGAAACGTTCTAAAATCAATTTCGAGTTTAAGAAAAACTGTATTCTTTGACGTAAATTCAAACATATTTTGTAGGCCTATGTTTATATGGGAATTTCTAATATGCGCCGCCTTAAAGTCGCCACTGGTCTCTGTTTGCAATCACAACCTATCCGATTTTAAACTCCACATGGACCGGAGGTGACGGAAGTGTAGACTTCTCCTTCTCCTGGTGATCCTTAATTTGGATCTAACCACCCTCTGTAAGGGACACAGATTATCTTCTGGTGACGGTCGAAGCTCCGGCAGACTACCAGGTGGCCGAGGGATAGACTTAGACTTAGACTCAACTTTATTGATCCCTTTGGGATGACTCCCTCAGGGAAATTCAGTCTCCAGCAGCTTGTACAGTACAGTGGAAAGCATACAGCACAAAAAGGGTAAAAAATAAAAGTTAAAAGAAATATATATGTAAAAAAAAAATACAAAGTAAGATAGCAAAATATAATATAAACTACAAATTTAGATCGCAAAAAATATACTCTTAGAGAAATATGGAAGTGAAGTAAGTAGGGAGTAAACAGTGGTTGACAAAGGTATTTAGTTAAATTAAATTAAGTTATTGCACTGTGGTTGACAGATTATTGCACATGAACCGTTTTGATAAATAAATAAATATTACTATGGAATAAAGAAAGACAACAACTATTAACTGTGTGAAGTGATTAGTGGTTAAGGGATGTTTTCTTCGCAGTACCGCGAGCGACCACTGGGACAAATTTGCATTGACGCAACCCTCTCACTCCTCTGTTGCATTTTTTAATTATGCAGGGCAGAGTTTGAGGTTGTAGTTGTCGTTTTAAAATGGGCCCATTCTGTTTTATTTGTTTGAGGAGTTTTGTGTAGGTGGAGCCATTAAGCAACGTTTTGTTTCATTTTAAGTCAGCTTTCTAACAAGGGAAGAATAAATTGAGAGGCAAATGATGTAGAGGTTAAAGGAATTACAGCCAGAGAGAATAACGGGGCGTAAATGGCTTTAAAATGAACAGGGTGAACATTTGATTGACAGGTCAGATTGACTCTGTGACTCTGCAGAAACCCCCCGACACATATTTAGATGTTTTCGTGCTCCCGGCCCTCCTCAGCGGCCATATGGAAACATCTTTTGTGTCTGGAGACGGTGACCCTGCACGCCATATGTGTCGACGGTGAATTGCGCACTCTGACTCGCAGCATATGGCCGTCCGTGGTTACAGGGGGATCAAACTGAGGTGTGGGGAGCCGCCGGAGCTCCGCGGGGATCATCGGGAGTCCATCATGAAGCGGCCCGCTGGCTTCGGGCTCGGGTGTGCCTCATTAGCAGCAATATGAACTCCCCGCCTCTCCTCTTCCTGGGGGGAGTGGTGGTGGAGGGGGAGCATGGAGGTGTGTGTGTGTGTGTGTGTGTCGGGTGGGTGGGGGGGTGGTTTGGGTTTGGACTGGGCTTGTCAATCTGGCCGTTTGGGTGGGTCTTTTGTCTGGCAGAAGCGATTTGCATCACTGCTTTTCTTCGCCTTTCAGAGAGTCTCTGAGGCGTGGAGGAGAAGAATCCCTCGCCGTTTGATTCTGAACGTGTGAATATTAAATATGAATAAAAAACTCACATCACTGCGACGAGAGAATGAGTGCCAACAGTATAAAAACATGCGTTTCTAATCCACTTTAGTTCAGGAGACGACAAATCACTAGCAAATTTAGGGAAAAACTATCAAATCAATGTTTCAAATCAAATTTTAAGACACAATACGCGAGGTGATTAAGTTTAATATATTCTGCATTCAATATTTAACAAGTAATTGAAAATAAATTTGATGTCTGTTCTCTCTTATGTGCACACAATCTGTAATATGTGTGTTGATATTTCTTCTTCATTTCCCTATTTTAATTTGTAGGTTAAAAAGGCACATAGATATCAACAAGCATCATCCTTTGATATGAGACCTTTTCTATACAAATATCGGTCGCAGCCTTTTATTTTATGTATATTTGATGTTATTACAGTTTTGGCACTGAAATACCCGTATAATATTCAAATTTTTTGTGTTCCAGTACATCCAATAATGTTCAATATTTCATATTTGCAAACATTTATAAATATTTCATGTCTATATGGAAATATTTGTTACATTCTAAAGGTGGACTGTCATGAATTACTAAATATATTAGATTGCATCCTTCTGCATTAGGAGTGGCTGCTTGTTTACATTTTATATGTATTTATTTAAAAGTCCTTTTGCACTTTTTTGCTTCAGTCGTCTTATTATTTTGTCAAGATTACAAATATTGTAAGAATGTTATGAAATGTAGATTTCAGATGTATATCGGTTGTGTGGTGGAACATTTAGCCACTTTATGTCACATGTATGTTGTTAATCATCCAACTTGAAAATGACAGAGGATGAAGTTTATTCTCACCCTCATCTTCAGTTGGAGGTTGAAACATTCAAAAGTCCTTTTATAGTTAAATAAGAACTGTTTTGTGTGTCCAGCTCTTCATAAATGAGGTTGTTTTGATTAGTCAGAATGTGATTTAAGGCGGACTGACTCACTGTAGGTGTTGATGAGGGCGTGGACGACGTGCTGGTGGCCGTGAATGGAGGCGAGGTGAAGCGCCGTGTAACCCTGCAAACAAACACAGTGTTATGATCTGTACAACACACAGGTGGATAAAGTGATCCTCCACTACTGACGGGATGTTTCCAGGTCAGAGTTATTCTACTTTTGATGACTTTTTGACTATTTTAAGTGGTGGAAAGTAATTAAGGACATTTAGTCAAGAACTGTAATTAAGTACAGTTTTAAGGTACTTTACTTCAGCATTTCTGCTACTTTGTACTTTAAGTCCAACGACGGGTTCAGAGGAGTCATTTTAAGGGTTTCTATTAAATGAATGTTTCTGAGTGTTTGAACCTGCAGAGATCATGAATCATGCCGAGTGCGTCGGTCATGGGGAGGAGGTGATGCTGGTTTACTTTACAGCAGAGGAGGCCAAAGCCCACACACTCCTTACTCCAGTAGAAGTACAGATACCTCCTCCGGTAAGTATAATAAGTAAAGTAGGAGCACTGGTTCAACTTCTTTGCTCAAGTAAAAGTGAAATGTACTAAAAGTATAAAAGTAAGAAGTAGTTGTAGTTCTCCTCTCCCTGTCCAACATCACATTCACTGGACTGTCGAGTTTCCCTCTCGTCTGTTTCCTCTTGTTACGTCTTCTCACGTCATTTTCTCTGTCTGTCATGTGTGATCTTCACTGATGGAGACACAGAGGAATCGTCTTTTCTGTGTTGTTATCCATTTAGGTGGAAATCGGTCTTGATGTTGGGAAGCCTTCAATAATTCACCTCAAATGCATCAAAACTAACAAGCCTGTTTTCAAAACTTGAGGAGCAGAAAGTTCAGATATTTATGTTCAAATGTTGGGAGTAAAAGTCAAGAGTTGTCAGAAAAATAAATACTCAAGTACAGTACAGATGGTCCATACTCACCCCTGCTTTACAGTTTAGATTTTTTAATCATTTCCATCTGAAAGTGTTTTCGAACTTTATCTCGACTCCTGAAGCGACTGTAAGAAACCAAAGTGTTGATTTGTGAAAGCAGGAGCCTGTCAGCTCCAATAACGGTGATATTTCTTTCTCTGGTTTCCCTGTTTGTCTGGAGGAATCCCTCTCAGCGTCCATCAGCCCGTCCGCTCTGATTCCACCGCCGCTTTGACAGGAACTCGTCCTCATCACTCAGCCTGTCCTCTCTGCTGTCGACGTGCGAAGCCGGATGTGTCGTTTGTTCGCATTAACTCTGGCGAGTCCCGGCGGATCAGCCGCCCGTCATCCTGATCTGCTGTCAGAGTCGGAGACGAACAGAAAGCTTGCGGCGCTGTCAGTCCGGCGTTTACACCGGAGTTAAATGACAGTAAAGGAACGGTTTGAAGTCGGTGTTGATTAAGAGAACGGGTCTGTAGTTAACAGAGCACCGTGCCGCTAAACTCTCATCACCATCTTGACTTTAAACGGGCCCTGGAGGCTGTTTGATGTGGAGAACAGAAAGAAGCTATCAAACGCTGTGAGACGCCACGCTGTCACACTCCTGACGTCCTGTCATCGTCTTTACCTTCAGAGTGAGACACATGTACACATTACATCTCTGTGTGTCACAAGTAAACTGCTATAGGGTGAAGAAAGTATGTCTTTAAGAGATGATGTGACTCTTTCTGTGTGGGTTTCTCCTGTAAATGACAGATTATGTTGTTTGGACAAATCGCAGGTAAACACTTCAGACTAAATGCCGACTAAACACCAACAGGAACATCCTAATTATCACGTTCGCTGCAGCCGAGAGCTGAAAAGCAGGACTACCCCCGCACAGGTGACACGAAGAAGGCAAAGTATTTGACATTTCGCTGAAAGGTTGAGCTGCTTTTATGTGTTCAAACGCACTTTGAGCTTCATATCAGAGGTAAAGGCCATTTCAGCAGGAGGTCCGGAGAGCGAGGAAGATCAAGGTGAGCCGTCAGTCGTCATCCAAGACGTTCACAGTCAGATACGTCAGCTTACAGCACATAAAACTGCTCAATTTGTGAAATGAGCATTGATTTCTTAAAATGCAAACATGTAAGGTGAGAGATATTCCCACCACAAAAAGATGGGGTGGAGGAAAGCTTTATTTATGTAGTTGGACTAACAGTTTCCCTCTTGTGCTAAGCTAGGCTACACAACACATGCAAGAACTCTTAGACTGTACAAAAGAAGTGGACGTCACCCACTGCTTTGTTGATTGAAGCCTCCAGTTTGGTGATTTGGTTGTCGCCATTCTGTTTTTTGGGGGCCAGTGGAGTCGCCCCCTGCTGGCCGTTAAAAGAACGCAGGTTTAAGACACTTCCTTTTGCATTGGCTTCACTTTTCAGACCCGGAGGCTGCGTCCACTTCTGTTATACAGTCTGTGGTCAAAGTTATAAGACGAAAACACGGACAACATCAAAAAACAAGTTATTTAAATGTACACAGCTCCATGGATTTGCATAGCTACGGTTGCCGTTGAAGCGACTTGTCAATCACAAAGTAGCATACTTAGTAGCATAAATGGGACCATCATTTACAAAATGATCATTAAAACTAGTGATTGAGACCATGAACTCATTGGGAAATCAGGTTAGAAGTTGGGTCATTTTCTCATAGACTTCTGTTTGCAGCCAGTGAAAATCCCTTAAGTTTTCCACCTACCTGCCTATTTGTAACCCTGCTGCCAAAATCTATATATTTTGATCACAATCTGTAAATAAGGGTGAGAATGAAGCCTCCAGCAGCTGTGTGTTATAAACCACAGTCATACATTTAATGTTAAAGTGGAATGAAAGTGAATTGACCTCCATCGTGGCGAGAAATGTGATTTGTCTTCTTGCCGGAAGACGTTTTCCTCTGATTCTCCGTAAAACCTCCGTCTCTTCCACCACATGTGAAGCTTTCAGTCGCTGTGTGACGACTCCCGTTTAACCACATTTGTATCTCACATGCTGCTGTGTAGTTTTTTTTAAAAGGTGCATTAAAAACACGACTTACCCCCTTCAGAGAGACGCGTGTTGGGAGTGGGTGAGCAGGCGTGAGAGAGGTCAAAGAAATACAGAGTGAAGCGCAGAAGATCAAAGACAGAGGCAGCAAACTCATTTCACACCACCGCCGGAGGTAATTTGACTGAAGTAAATATTTGTCAGAGCTCTATTTACTTAAATAGCGTGACATCTAAAGGGAGTTTGGCACGACAGCTCGTCTTTGTGGAGATTTCTGCAGCTATAATGGTTCAGAAACTCACTTACGTGCTGTTGCGGTGACGGATGATCACAGAAGAGGTTGAAGAGGGGATGAAGAAAGAAAGGATGAGATATTTAGTTCAACATCTGGAAATTACTTTAAAATAAGAAAATAATCGGACTTTATTTGCTCCTAAAGGGGGCGAATGGGAGATCTGTTAGTGGGTTCACAGTGAAAATAACATTTTTTTTCACATTTTGTGTATGAGGACGCTGCAAAGATGAACTGAAGCTACATCCTGATCAAACTGGGGGAAAGATTCAGTTCTTAACAGCTGTAAATTTACATCAGATGAGATTCAACTGGAATTATTAAATTTACAGCACAAAAAAAAAAAAAAACTGACATTTTAAAAGTGACTGGACCCCATCATAGAGTCTGTGTTACAAGTATTTTCCTGAAGGTGTGGAGTTAGAAAAATGCAGCTGTTTAGCAGGCATGAGGATGTGACAAAAGACTATTCAGTTGCATTAAGGGAAATGTAGGATCCAGTGTTTTTGGACTGAAAGTCAGGGTATCTCCACCTCTGCTGCATGATGATTCGGTTTTTAATCTGTCTCTTGCAATACAACTTTACTTTAAAAGGACCCCAAAATCATTTTTTATTATCCATGTAGATGTTTTTGATGTGAGTTGCCTGAGTTTTGGAGATGTCTGCCTTCTCTCTAAAATATTGGAAGTAAATGGCACTCGGCTTGTGATTCTCAAAGTGCTGAAAAAATACATTTGAAAAGCTCAACAGCAACGTCTCTTGTGTTACTCAAGATAATCCACCGGCCACGTTGTGAGCCGATTCATGGAGGAACTATTGACTTTCTACTAAACTACACCGCCAACCGTATCCCGGCGCAGAAGGAAGCGTGCGTCAGCTCACCTAGCATCCCTGAGATCAGCCAAGGTTTTTATTATTTTTTTTCATCTTTGAGAAAAACGGTGACTTATGCTGTCAAAACATGGGACTGTTATTGAACCTCAGTACTTTTTTGGTATCTCCTGACCAAAATGTGTCTTTGCAGCAACATTGAAAACTGCCAAGTCTGGCTCTAAATATCCGGTCAGATCTTTAATCTTGGTTACTTGTGCTTTGATCAGACAGTTCCTGATTGAAGTCAGTATTTTTAGGGTTAGGCATCGTTCTTGATTGGATCCTCCATAACATTTAACATCTGAAAACTAAGGGTTTTGTAAAAACACATTAAAACCTTATACATTTCTTAGTCAGGTACCAAAAAAGTATTGTTTTGGATCATATTGGCACTAGTATTGAAAATGTACCCACCAGGATGTTAAATCAAATGTGTAACATACACGCATACTGAATAAAGATGACACAGTTACACAAGGCAGAAAAGCTTATAAACCATTTAAATCCCCGGCTGCAGAGACTTTTCTTCTGCGTTTTCATTCTAAAAAGTAATATTCAAGTTCAGGTGAGTATTTAAAGCTCTGCAGACCTGAGACGGAGAGAAACCCAATGACTCGGGGAAAATCCATTACAAAAGCAGTGAAAACCCCCTCCAGCGAATCCAAACCGTTCACTGAAACCTGAGCTATTTTTCTCCTCTTAATGCCATTCTATGGATTATTGATTTTTGATTTGCTGGCTGCTCTAGCTGAGGGTCTTTTTATCAGAGCCATTACCTCCTTAACGATTAGAGACAAAAAGTTAATTATGTAATTATGGAGCCAATAAGTGACTTGTCTGCTTTGCTTTGCTCTGGTGGGGCTTAAACATTATCTCCTGTGTGCACATCATAAGCAGCGAGGCAGCCGGGGAGGAGAGGAGATTAACACTTAGAGAGGCAGATGCTAAATTGAATTCTCCAGGCCCACGGCTGTCTGGGAAGCCATTAAGTAATCACAACATTGCCCCTTTCGAATCAATCCACTGCACACTGAAGCTCTGTGTGTGTGTGAGTGTCAAACGGCATATTTTCACTCCATTTTCATTCACTGTGAAAGCAAAAAGAGAAACAAACAAACAAAAACGTCTGAACTGATGTCTAAAATGAACAAATTAACACAAAGTCTCAGAGCTGTCGAACCTGCAACAGATAAACCAGCAGAATTAAGTTCCGGTCGCACCAGAACAGCTAAATTAATCTTTGTGAAATATTTGCCGTCTGGACGCACAGGTTGCAGACTGATGACTTCGAAGTCGTCCGTTGAAAATTGATAGCACACTCGTTATTTAATGATCTGAACATACACTCTCAGAAATACGTACATGCTTCACAAATGTATCCTCAAAGGGTACAATCATGTTCCCCTGTGGGGTACAAACAAGTCCCTTTTACAAGTGAGGAAGGTACACATCAATTTTATAATTCCAGTGGGCTAGAAGTTCCTTCGTTATTGACTTGCATTAAGGTGCAGAGAGAAACCCTGTGAGTGTGAGACCAGCTACACTTTAATCACTCAGACATAAAGAAAAAACTGTTCTGTAACTATAAGGTCACAGGTTTGAACCCTGAAACATCAACCTTTTTACAGAAATGGATATACATTTGTTTTTATATTATATCACTGTAAAAACGTGTCAGATTAACTAGTTTCTTTACTGGGATTGTGTCCCATCCTGATCCTGGTCACCAGTCAAGTTTCCATCCAAACTTTGCTCAAATTGAAACAGAATTGGTCGAAAGAAAAACGTACATTAATGTTTGTTCCACATCCACTGCTGTTGTGTGAATATTAGCTGGACAACAGTTGTTGATTTGTTGGATTTGTCAGAAACAAAGAGTTTCAGAGGGCAAAAAACACCTGTTGTTCAGAGGGTTAAAAATATAAATATATATCATCAAAACAGCTCCGGGACATTTCTGGGCCTCATTGTGCATTTCCTTTGTTATTCTTTATGTTTCCTTTGTCTGTTTTCTCATTGAAAATGATGAATTTATATTTCTATTATCTACAATTATTACTTTAGTTCCTGAATTTTACAGTATAGAACATCTTACTGACTTACTGAAAAATGAATCACTTCAAAATTAGCAAAAACCCAACAGCGGCCTACGGCAGAGGAGGGGGTTACGGGGGTTTCTGTGAGCTGAAGACAGAAGTCTGAAGTCTCATTGTGATTGTTTATGCAGTGAAGGTCCAGCTCAAGTTATTAAAGTGCATGACGGGTGCTGATTCTGCCACACACACACACACACACACACACTCAGCTCACCGACTTGACGTTGACGTCGGCTCCGGAGCGAAGCATCATGTCCACGGCCTCCTGACGGCCCTGCTTGGCTGCCCAGTGAAGCGCCGTCTGAAGACACACATGGAAATATGAACACACACACGTTTAGATGCCTTCAGTACACACACACACACACACACACGGTTCACACACTCCACCAGCAGGCACTGACGAAGGTTAAGGTCCCGTATACTTCATCACAACTGTTTGTCGGATGGTTGAATAGCTTCAGAAACCGCCGATACACACACACACACACACACACACACACCTTTCTGACGTCGGTTGGGGGGGCCACCTCACGCTGTGATTGGTCGGCTGTGTGGAGGTGAGAAAGGAGGCGGGATTTGAACTAACCCTAACCCTGTTTTTTATCCACATTTTGAAACTTTTTTGCAACATTTCAAATTTTTTCACATTTTCTGTTTCCACTCATAAACATATTAAACATTTTAAAATGTTTATAAAAACGAGAGGATGGAAACGCACCTGATGATGACCGGCTCTTCACACCCAGTCTGAGGTGAAGTCCAGAAAGCACTCGCTGCTCATGAAGCTTAAAGTGCTTTGAAAGCACGGAGTTAAACGAAGGCGACCTTTATATCGACTCACAAGAGGAAACCATTGAGATTCTGAGGTTTGTGCTGTATATTTCTACATATCCACACACCTCGTGTATAAAATAACCCGTCACATTAATCACACGTTTCAAACTCTGGAACAAGTGAATAGTTGCAGATTAAGTTTCTATCAACGAATCCTCTGAGCTCTCCTCATATATATATAAAGAGAGCTGTATAGATTTAGATACAACTGTTCCTCCTGTGGATCCAGATGTTCAAACATCTGAGAACTTTTCTTCCCGCAGCCTTCAGACTCGTTTCAGAGACGGAGGAGAAGGAAGCCGCCTCATTTGAATAAAGTCCTGCTTTGAAGTGAATTTGTGGTTAATTAGTTTAAACAGATCTGGCTGTGAGCTGCACACACACACACACACTGCTCTGTAATAATGCAAGCTTTAATTCAACCCAATGGGAGTTAATTATCTGCTAAAGAGCCACATTCAAGGACAGTTATCCCATCTGCATTGTGTTGTATTAAAACATGTCACTAATCCCACTGGTTAACGCGCTCTAATCAATCTGTATAACCGTGAATGTGTGGAGGAGAGACGGTGAGTTCATTTACACAAAGCTGTTTTCACACACTGGAGAAAAACATTTTCTAATGTTTTGTTCAGTCATTATCTCTAAAATGTGGACAATCTGCTCTATGAAAGTGCTGAAACATTGGTGAATACACACTCCACCTGATTATAATCATTTCAGATGTAAAACAGTGACGTGCTCGGACGAAAAAGGGTTGAAATCTTCATCATGTTGGACTTTAGATTAAAAACTTTTATTGGTTACTTGACTTATTTACGAGTATTAAAACGACCGACTGGTTTGGACTTTGACGGGTCTCCATCAGGTCTCAGATTCCTGAGTCTGAGCTGTGGCAAAGGGCTTTATTTCTACAGCACCATTCAGACCTCAGGTGTTCAGGGCGCTTGTTCAGGTGATTAGAAACTAACAGCTCGCTTGGTTTTGATCCTGGAAACTTTTGCAAATATGAACCAGATGTGGACTTCAGAGACTTTGGCGGCGGGGATGGAGCAGACAGTGACTGATGTCTCCGCCCCTTTGGTTGCTCACTTTGAATAGAGACCTTCGATTGGCTGTTTGGTTTGATAGGATTAAAACGTGTCTCCAGAGGGAGGCGGATCGGGGCTGAACTATCGCTGGTCAACAGCCGAATACCTTCAGATTTTGTAGATCGTAAAGTCAAAGAAACCTGGCAACATTTGATGAGCTGCTGTGTTGTTCATGGTCATGTTAATTCTCCGCTCTTGTCATCTGTTTAAATTCTGTTGCTAATCTTTTTCTTTCTCTGCTGTTCATTTCTGAGGACAAACACAACTGACAGACGTCACGTTGCACGCCATGAACACGCCAAAGCAGGTTAATAAGCAGTTAAACAGCACAGTGTCATGAATAATCCCCAGCAGAGGATATTAAAAGGTTTTAATCTATTGAAGGAGAGGAGGCTGTTAAAGGTCTACTGAGGCTCTCTGAACAGTGCTAACACAAGGAACATGACATCTCTGATCTACAAACACAGTGAAGCTGATGAACTTACAAACTTGATGTGTCCGAGGGATGTGAAGAGAGGAGGCAAAATAAAAAGAGACATGAGACTTTCTGTGAAGCGTCTAATTCCAAAATTATGCATAAATAGTGAAAAATAAATGTCTCCCTGATATCTTCAAGATGCTATAAAGTGTTTTTGTAACTTCAGCATTCGTTCAGAACACATGAAACAATCAACAAGTCGTTTCTGATTGATAAAAGTCTCAATAATCAAAGTCTAAGGACAGAACCGAAGCCTGAACGTGCTGCAGGTCGATGCGTCAGTTCCCTGTTGTTCAGTATTCGCAGTAAAATGGGGACGTTGCGTCTTCCTGACGCGTCCTCTGATCTCAGTAGGTGGTGTCTGGCTTTAATGTGTCAGCTTCTCCTCACATTCATCCATTCACACCTCCGACCCTCTTCTGTCCACATCTGAACTGGATTTAAGACGAGTAAACATCAGCCTGCTGTAATCTGCCTTTCTAAGATTAAGATCGCCTCCTTTCAGCTCGCTGGGAACCATAGAAACAGTAACGTGAGTCCCATCTCCTCGGCCTTTGTATCTCTTTACGCCTGTGAGAGAACTCACATCAGGGCCGGCGTTTTCTCAAGCAGAATCACAGACACGATCTGACCACGATTTAGCTTTTTATTAGCTTTTTCTTTTGAATTTATCTGCAAGAGATCAGCCGAAATGTTGTCTGGACCTAAAACACCTAATAAACAGTAAATTACTAATCGGACTGCAAACTATAACCGGCACATGGAGGAGGAAGTCTTAGCCCAGATATGCGGGCAACATTCCTGCTGTTTTATTATATTCGTTATTAAGATTAATGTATAAAAATTCTGTGTTCCTCAGAATATACCAGACACCCCCCATATGTCAGATGCTGATTTGCAAAATTCATATTAGATATTAGGTTCATAGGAAACTGTCAATACAGGATTTAATCAGTATTTGTGATCAGCCACACAGGATCATGAAGACCCTCTGAACTCAGCTGCTCTGTCAGCAGTTACCACTGAAACTCTGAACACACGTCCGCAAGGCATCGATCAGAGTCTGAGACACGTTCACACTCTTTATTAAACCGCCTTAAACACACAGTAACAGAGTGAGCTGTCTGACATTAAAACAGCCGTTTATTCCCCCAGTTTCATTGTAAAAACATCCACAGCCTCCATTAAACTCAAGGCTCTGACTAAATCTCTGGAGCTGACATATTTGAACATATTTCTGAAATAAAGCTCAGATTTGATTCAAAATCAACTGTTAGCTGTTATAATTACGTTGAGATATCCTTAATTATGCAGATGACAGTTTGTTCTCACTGAGGACCCTCGTCCTTCACATTATGAGGCTCATAAACACGACCAAAGGTTGACGTATGACTTCTGAATTACTTGGCTCTGACAGAATCATCACAGCTGCTTTTTCCCCCTTAATAAACGTTGTGAGTCACAAAGTCAGCCTCAAAAATGAATCTTTTAATAAGCTTATTGTTGTCAACGAGCTTTCCCGACCTCCAGCCCTGCGGCTCCGAACAGGTTAAAACTCAACTAAACAGTGAACTCCTCGTACTAAAAGCTGCAGCAAAAATGCGTCACTCAGATTTTTAGGCCCGTTGGACTGATTTCCTCCTCTTTGATAGACACGAGCCCTGTTTTCTCCTCCTCCTCCTCCGGGTCCAACCCCGACCCGTGTCGTCGGACGCCTCCCTCTCAGCGCTCATGTTGCTACTGTAAACTGGATCAAACAAATGGAACACTGTTTTCTGCTGTTTTTCCGCCCATTTAATTTCCCCGCACTGATGTTCTTCATTCAGCCAACAACCGCGAGCGTGAAAATCGAGCGGGACACAGTCGTCAGGGGGAGAGGAGGGAGATTAAAACCCCCGTGGTCGTGTGCAGGATGGTTAATGGAGGTTTATTTTGGCGGTGTGTCTGTGTTGGCGTGCTGATGCAGACTGACTGCTGAGGCCAGAGAGGAGGGGTGGGGGTGCCGTCAGGCCGCTTCAACAGCAACGGTTTTCATTAGAAGGTGCTAACTGAACCCCGCCTCGCCCGCCGGCCTCTTCCGACACTCGGAGAGATTGTTTGGGCCTCCACCTGAGAGACGCACACACTCAAACACACCCTAACACACATTGACAGCACTGCTATTAAGATCTATAAGTGATACCTGTCCACTTGTAAGATGCTTTACTGAAAGGTTTATTTAGATGGGGGGCATCATGATAAACAGTAATGCTTTACTGTCTTGTCTTCATCTGATTCTGGAGAATATTCACTGTCAGTATATATACAAAGTTGGCAGTACCCTTTCCTGCCCTGAGTAATGTCTGCAGGTGTTCCTTTTAGGCTGCATAAGTAAGGTAGGACAGCCTGAGTGCAGCGAAGACACCAACATTGACTCAAAATAACAAAATCTAAACTAGTCTGAAGCAAACGTTGTCACAGATAAGGCTGAATTTATTTTTCTGTGAAGATAAACAACAGGAAAAGCTTCTTGACAGGATGTTGGATCGACCAATCAGCCTCCTTGGTTCAAACAACATGTTGCATTGGTTCCTCTTGTCATCTATGTTGATCCAAAACATCCTTCTCTGCGTAGGTTCACAAAGATATTTAGGTGCATCTCTGCCATCCTAACAACAAAAAGAGCCTGTTTCTGAGCCACTGTTTATATGTTAACAGTTTCAGTTAACATTTAAACAGTTGCTCTTCATTATCTCACAACTAAAATATAATGTGACAAATATAATACGACAAAAACTGGTAAAATGCATGCAGACTTAATATTCACTGAAATGGACTACACAACTGAAGCAGGATTTAAGTGTCTGGTAATTTTTCAAATGATACAGAAATGAATGGAAACCAATGACTGCCTGCAAAGATCTGGAAATATGCTTAAATATCTGCAGCAATCAGCAGTAATGGAAAGAGTTCATGATTTGTGGTAAAACATGTTAAATCATTGTTGTGGGCCTCTAACTGCTGCCTGAAAATGGTGAACAGACGTCAGGAGAAACACAACAACGAGCCACAAACGCTGCGTGTGACACATTTACACATTTGCAAACATGACGGACACCTGTCTGCCTCAGCAGGAAGCGCCAGCCTCCATTAAACAGTCGAAGCCATCGTCCTCTAACAGATACAGGAGGGGAGCACCAACAGTGACCCGGCACAAACCGGCTACTGCCGACCAACAGTCGGCCTCCGTGTGCCGGGCATCTGTTGGCCCTTTGGTGGCTATGGAGTGACAGGCAGAATGAGTTAGCGCCGCTCGCCTGAAAGCAGCAGGGAAAAAGCACATCAAAAAGGCGTAAATTTCACTCCTTCCGTTTTGATCAAGTGAAGCATGAAAAGGAGTGTAATACTCTCAAGTGGCGCGGGGGTTAGACCATTGATGTTGTTATTTCTGCATCGGGAGGTCCATGCAGCTAATGGGAGAAGGAGGGTGGGGGGGTGCACACACCAGTGAGGCAGCGCATTAGGCGAGGCCATATGGAGGGGTCCTTTTGCAAAAGCTCTTGAATAGGAAGCTTAGAGTCCCATAATGCCGTGTGAAATTCTACTTCTGGCATCGGCGGGGAGTTTTCAAAGCCAGCCTGCAACAGTTCGACCATATGTGCCGGTTTGAAATACCGTCTCTTTTATTGGGTGTAGAATCACACTTTGACTTAACAATGAATCTGGAGAACATATGTTGGGACTTGAGGAGACGGCTCTCAAAGAGCTCCTGTAAGAAAATAAAGAGAATCACAGATCGATCAGCAAACACTGCATACAGATTGTGAGCTCCCTGACTGGGCGAGCTGCCTAAATTAGAGGAATAGTACTTCATCCTGGTCGACCTTTTTCAGATCCTCGCCTGTGAAATCAGGCCTTCAAGAAAAAAAGAACAGTAAAAGCACACAAGGAGGGAGAGGAGACGGTCGACTCAAACATTGGAGCGAGTGAAAGATCTTCTGGCTGATTGTGTGACGATCAGTCCCTCCCATCTGGTGAGGAGCCGGGCAGCTTCCCTTCAGGCTCACTGTTTGCTCAAATATTAATTACCATGTAATTACAATATCATTACACATCCCCATTGTCTGGGCTGCTGGGCCGCTGAAATCACACCAGCCCCTAATGAGCATGACTTCTACGTCCCACCGCAGCATCCGACCACTAATCATGGACGGATTAGGAGACAACGGGTCCCTGGGCACAGACATGAAAAGGCCCCCCATCCCTCCAACATAAGAGCAAGACCCCCAGGCTGACAGAGACACAAAATGACCACAAATGAGGCTGTGGTCATGTTGTGTTTATTTGTGGTTGTTTTGGGTCTCTTTGTGGTCATTTTTATTTTTTTTATTCTGTTTCTGGTACTTATGAGTCTTTGTGGTTCTTCTGAGCATCTGTGGTTGTTTTATGTGTCTTTGTAGAAGTTTTGCTTCTGTTTCTGGTAATTTTGTGTCTCTTTGTCATCATTTTGTGCGTCTTTGTGGTCGTTCTGCATCTCTTTGTAGTTGTTTTACGTGTCTTTGAAGTCACTTTTGAACAACAAAAATGTTAAGTCATTTCAAACCGAGGTTCAGGCCCAGGGGCCCCTTCCCCCACTTGGGCCCCAGGGCCTGTGCGCGTAGGCCCATTCAGTAATCCATCCATGCTGCTAATAATAACCTGACTGCAGACGCCTGGAGAAGGGAAACAAGAGAGATGATAAAAATAACCCGTGGTGTCTGAGCTGAGGTTTGTGTATGTAGGACAGTGTTTAGCATAGTGTCAGGTGTTCGGCTGCACAGAGCTGTCAGGCTGTTTGAAGGGACGGCTACACGCCTCGCAAAGCAATGCCGCCTTTCTGTTGGTTTTGTACACAAACATGCCAGAAAATTGGACGTCCGTGTGAATCCTATTTACATGAACCGCATTTTGCATTAACATCCCCCACCCCCACCCTGCTTCAAAGAGCCGGCAGACGTCCGAACATCCGACTCTTCCAAACTGTTATGAAGACAGCGAGACAGAGGTGAGGGAGCTGCTGTATGTGATATCAATGCTGAGCTAATTGAGGCAGAAGTAAGTGTGTTGTTGAGTCCTGGTTGTTCGCCTGTGTTTAGATGATTAGTGTTAACGCGGCCAGAAGGAAAAGACAACTTACCCCCTTTGTGTACAGCAACGTTTACATCACACAAGGTCGTCAGAGGGAGTCGGGAAAGAGTTGGAAACAGAGAAACAAAGCACGAATTCTTTAACAACTTTACTTTCTACTGCCTGCTTTTCGTGTACCAACCTGATGGTAAAGCACTTGATGGGATAACAGCTACAATTTAAACAGTGTTAGTATTATAATAATGATAATAATATATTATTACACACTTAAATTACTATTCTACAGGTTACTACACAGGTTGGTCCTGTCTTCTTCACCTCTAGGCAGAGGATATATGGCTTTATTGCAAATTAGATCATGGTAAAAAATGAAATGTATAACTCATAATTTGGCCCTTAAATTTTATAATTAAACAGCTCTACAGTTACACTCATTTAAAGGATAAGTCCTGTTTTATTCTGTATTCGTATCATTGCCAAAGAATTCCATGAAAATAACAAAACCATCGATGTGTTAGTCCTTTAAAAACACCTCACAAACATAGTTTCAGGTTCAGTAATTTCCTATCTCACTGTAGTTTTCAACAAACAAACAGGAGGAAATAGTGCATTTGTTGGGGACTATTTTCAGCGGCGGATTAATCCACATTTGGGGCATCGGGACGGTGTGTGTTCAGGCTCCCTGCCATCAGGCGGCTCATCACCTCTGCAGTGCATCTACTCCGGTTCTTCAGCTATTTATTTTAGCTCTCTGAGCTATTTCCTCGTGCTCAGTTTAAGCTTTTAACTAATACGTTTGTTTCCTGCACCTCCGGATCTTCTCTAGCCCGTTTATCTTCCATCCGGCTTTGCCAGCTCATCTGTCTGCCTGCTCGCCATTGGTCCATCAGCCCTCAACCTGCTCCAGCCACACTCCACTCTCTGCTCGGTTCACCTCTAACAAACCTTCTCACTGCTTCTGTTTTCAGTGTTTGGGTCTGCAAACACTGAACCTTAACGTGTTTGAGTCTGAATAAACTTCAGTGTGTTCATGGTGACGAAGGAACGATTCACCCAGAGAACAGAGGTGAGGTGTTTTTAATGGAGCTCTATAGCACATAGGACGGAGATATATCAGGCTACAGTACACATGATACTTGTTGGTACATACATTCAATGTTGGTTTGAGTCTTTTCATGGGATATAATGACACAAAGGTAAATAAAGGTCTACTTTAAATATTCAAACCCATGATCCAGTGTTTTAAAATATGAAAATATTGTGTTTGAGTGGTATCTCATGTGTCTGCACAAGATGAGTTTATAATAAACAGGCCCACCAGTTGTTGCTGCAGGCTCCAGAGGGTTAAAACAGCTTTAAAATGAATCAATAATGTGTTTAGAAAGGTTATAACTGCATCTACAAACACACGTTTACTTATTCATATTTCCTCTGATAGTGTTTTAATGTTGTGCTTTCTTCTGCTGGAGTTTGCCTCTTTTAGAGCCCAGTTTAGGTCCAGGCTTGGTCATCCATCTTGCTCCATGCAGGGTACCAACCAAAGTGTGTTTTGTTTAGTTTGTGTGCTTTGGAGGGCGTTTATCTGCCTCTCTTCTGATAGGATTGGTGTTTATCTGATTCATCATCCTCATCTTCACCTGCTGTCTGATGCTCAGCAGCTTCTTATCCAAACTAATAGGATCATTACTTTACACCCCCACCCCTCCTCCCCCTCCTCTCCATTCACTCCCTCTGTCCTTCCCTTTCACTCATTTCAATAAGAAGATTACCAACTTGTTTACTGCTCTTTGAGCGTTTAATTTCCTTAAGCCAATTGTTTTCTCAAAGCGCTCGGCTCTCTAATGCCGTCTATCGGGTTTCACTGACAAAGCGATGAGCTGAGCGCCCGGCTGGCCGCCGAGGACGGACATAACAAAGAACTGTTGGCTGTTATGATGAAGAGCGGTGAGATTTATCTTCACACACGCTGGACTGTCACAGTGCAGAACACACCACTGGAATCAGCTGGAATATCAAGAACTAACCATTAAATTACCAAAAGAATCCATATCCGCCCAAAATATACAGACGACAGACAGGTAAACATGTCTGCACATAAATAAAATCAGTCTAACTCTCAAACAGCGGCATGTCAAACTTACATTGATGAAGTCCTGACGAGGGCAGAAAGGAAGCACAAGAGATATTTGAAGAGAGAGAAACAAGCTTCAGTCATTCAGACAGAAAACTTCTCTTTTCTGATGCTTGACAGACGCAGAGTCTGCAGACATGCTGACCTGCCTCTCTCTCCTCTTCCTCACTCTCTTTCTTCCTTTAGTAAGAAAATAACACTCGTCTTGTCCATATTGTCACATATCAGGACTGTTTTTGCTTGTATATCATCAGTTCATCAGTTATTAGAATGAACTTTTTGCTAAATCTACTCTCTCTCAACCTGCCACATCGGATTCTTCTTCATTCACTGATTATCTTCATTTCTCTGAACGCCTTCAAAGATCAAACTTAAAGTAAAGTTCACATCAGGTTTGGAGATTTTCATTTGTGATTTGCAACAAAAACAAATCTTTATTTTACTTTTAAGTAGACTGAACTGTCGTCTGTAGTTAATCTTTATTAAGAGATATGAGAAAACAAACATTGGTTCCAGGTTCTTCTTGTGTTTGTAACTGCATCCTTTTATGAGCTGTAACTTTACCTTCTTCAACACGAGGCTGGGCTCCTGAGACAGCATCAGACGCTGGGCGGCCATGTTCCCCAGAGCTGAGCTCCTCAACCAGTGCTTCTCCAGAGGATCCAGCTGCACCCTCTGGAACAGAGACTGGGATAGGATGAGGTGAGGATGGGTGAGGAAGGGGAGGAGGCAGGTATCTTTTTATTTATAGCACTAAAGCTTCTTTTTTTTTTAAAAAAAAAAAAGGTGTTTAAAGGTTATTTTACTGTTTTTCCTGGTTGGGTTTCAGCACCCTCCCATACAGACAATAGTTCTTCCAGCTTAGCGTCAACAGTTTGTGTTTGTCCATTTCCTGCTTAAACATGACACAAAACATGTCAATATTATTCTTCCCAAAGAAGGTTTCTGTCATTTTATGCAGTTCTTATCCCGCTGATGTGTGTTCAAATTCATTTTTGTACAGCGGGAGGAAGTGAAGACGTGTCCTCCATCATTATACACACAGTCTATTGGAAGAGCGTTATCAACGGGCGCAGACTCTCAGGGTGACATGGATGTGTTGCTGGATGATTTTCGTTGACTTGTAGCAAAGGTTGAGCCAGGTTCATTTTTTGCCGGACGACACTCTTGTTTTCTGTCTGAAGTCAGTCTGAACGAGGCCGTGGCTCGATGGCGTCCACCAACATGTTCTTGGTTTATTGCCTCAACTGAGCCGTGGTCCTGTTGGATGTCCACAGTCTTCCCTGGGATGCTGGAGTAATTCCTCTGCAGATGAGGAGGCTTCAGCTAGACATTCCCAGTTCATCCTCCCTCCACGGTTGGTTTATCCAGGTCCGTCTACTCTTCTCTTCACCCCCGTGTCCGACATATACGGCCACAGATCTAAAGATTTCGGCTACGTTGTCAATCCTTATATTCAGCCTGTGTATTCCAAAACAATTGTTTCTTTGTATATAAATCACTAAATATGCCTCCAAATATGTGTGTTAAACATGCAAATCGACAGACATTACTCAGTAAGAGTGGCTTAAGAAGAACATTTTAGAGCTTCCTTCCAAGCCTTCATACTGTGAGGATGGAGTACTTCTTTAATATTCCCACTCATGTTTTGGTATTTTCCACCATAAACCGGCGTCCTCGTTGTCCTCTAGCCGTGGTGGGGGCCACTGCGCCGCAGGGCGGGGGTCCTGATGCCATTAGTGGTGTTTATTGGCCAGCAGGGTGCTGCGAAGCACCACCCAGGCCTTTAATCAGAGGCCTGCCAGGCCGTCCTCACTGTTTACCTGATACCTCCATGTTAATTACACAGCCTGGACCAGTCACAGAGGGAGGCTGTCCTTCAGCCTGACAACACACACAGAGCTGAGAGAGGCGGGAACAGTGTGGACGGACAGACACAGGGCGTCCTCACAGAGACAGGAAAACAACAGGAAAAAAGGCTGACAGGGACCTTACTGCTGGAGTCTCAGGCCTGACTTCAGCTTGTAAACATGTTTTTTTAGGTAAAAAAAAAAAAAAAACCCAAAACATTTAATTTATAATTGTATTTTTATATAATATTTTCCTAAAAGGACATTAACACTGAAATCAAAGATAAGACAGTACAGCACAGAGCTCTTTCTAGTATTTTTTATTACATTTCTCCTTGTATTATATCCCATACTATATTATACTGCACTATATACTATATTATGGAAATATGTTATACTGTTTTATTATATTATATTTCTATATTGATGCACACAAACACTAAGTATCATTACTTAATCATATTATGTATTATTCTGGCATATATATGGTATATATACATATACATACATACACTATATATATATACACACACACTGCTACTAATCACATCTCTGTCACTCTTGCCTTGTAATTTTTAGTTTATCTGCTGTTTGTATAGTTTCTATTTTTATTTTTATTCTTATTTCTAATTAATATATTTTTAATTATTTTGTCCCAGCTTCTCAAAAGTGAAGATTTGCTGCTTTTCTTTGTCTTAAGTGACAGTAAAGTGAATGTCTTTGGGTTTCGGACTGTTGGGCAGACATAACAAGACTTCTGAAGATGTTCTTTGTTCTCTATTGTCAAAATGATGAATCTATCGAGCAGATTAATCAATATTGGAAACAATCATTAGTCTATAAAAACAAAAACGTGTAAATCAGCTCCAGTTCAAACCAGAGTTTCCCTGCTGGTTCCAGTCAGAGAGAAGTGGGAGGCCGTCACAGCCAATAAGCTGCCGGCGCTGCGTCCTGTCAGGGCGGCACTGATTATGGGATATCGCCATGGGAACAGTGTGGGGGGGAGAGGTCTGTTTTGACCCAGTTTGTGTGGATGCTGACGGCTCTCCACTGTTCAGCAAATACACCGACACTGCAGGACGCTAACACACACTAACAAACACACACACACGCAACTGGAGTTGACTGTTGTTTGTTTACTTTCATATTTTTTATGAACTTACCATGACGGAGGAAGCAGCAACACTCGTGATATCATCGTCTTCGCTCTGCAGAACAACAACACTGAAGATGAACAACAACTTCCTTATAAAGAGTTTCACAAACATTAAAACCACTTTATCTTATTTTCTGTATAAGTATTATTATGGGTTATAAGAATATGAGTATTTCCATTTTCTGCCACTTTCTACTTTTTACTGCATTACATTTATCTGACAGCTTTAGTTTCTTTACAGATTCAGATTTTAGATACAAGACATACGATTAGTTGCATTTTTATAGATTAACAACCAACAGTAAGATAAGATAGAACTTTATTGATCCCGAGGGAAACTGTTGAGCAGCAATTCTATCCTAAATCTTCTAAATCCAACATATACAAAGTGCCAAAAATATAAACAAGGTTAACGGTAAAGTTGCTCCAACTTTTTTTATTGAAAGATTTCAACTTTTTAACAAAAAAAATTACAACTTTTCTTCTCAAATAATTACAACTCTATTCTCATAATATTACAACTTTCTTTCTTGAAATATTATAAAAGAAATGTATCTTAATATTGTGACTATTTTGTCCAATTATTACAACTTTTTTTTATCCTGATATTATGACTTTCTTCTTAAATTAACAATAACATCATATGCTTCGTTGTAAGATTCTCTACATGTGCTGTCAACTGCCTGGTCTGAAACTGAAAACCAACTCCTTTTCTTGAAAGATTACTGTTTTCTGTAAATACTACACCTTTTTTGATCCAGATAATCTCAAATAATCTTTGCCTAACAGGGGTCCTAATAATCACTCGTATGCTTCTCTACATGTGCACTTTGTTTATCTCGTTGAAACTGAAAAACCAAATAGTTTAATAAAATAACCATGAGATCAGCTGGAATAAATCTGTTCTCCTGTGTGCACTGCATCGTGCAGTCTGTGTACACAGGAGGACTTGAAACAAGCATTAATAATTATCTTTGGGATAATTAACACAGAGCTCCTCTTGTTGTGTAATTGTTGCAGGGCGAGTCATTATATAAGATTCCTGCAGACTGAGAGTGAACCTCCCTGAAGGAGGGCGAAGGGGTAAAATCTAACGAATCCATTAAATCCCTAAAAAGACTTACAACTCTCAAAGGCTCCGTAAAACACACTTCAGAGAGGATGAGGCTGCTTTCATCTCTCCACCTGACATCTTTATTTACTGTCTATTGTCAGTCTGGCAGATTGGAGAGGTCTCCTCTCAACTTGTTAATGAGCACCGTTCGATTATCTGATTTATTCTTTCATTTTCTGCACCGGATACATGAATAAATCTGTTTCATCTTTCCTTTTTTGAGTCGTCGTCTCACTGATTCCTTCGTTTCAAGCCCTCTTCAATTCTCCATTAGCTTCTTGTGTGATTCCTCTCAACAGCAGAAAACTAAAGTACAGTAATCGACTCTCTGCGAGGAATGTGAGTGTCTATCAGGGCCTGAATGTCCCCCTTACGAAGAGGGTCAGTGAAGAGGACTGGAGTAGTTTTCAGGGTTTTATTTGTTATGGTACATTTCCATGTCTGTGTCTTGTTTGTTGTAGGACGCACGCTGCATTTGATCTTATTATTAACACTTTTTTCACAAGTGTTCCCCCACAGACAGCGTGACTTCTGCCATGTGCCACAGATTGAAAACAGAGTCTGAACTGGAACCGGGACAAAGAATGGAGGGCGCTCTGATCTCGACTGCCGAGGGATCCGGTCTGTGTTAGGAAACTTACCCTGCATTCCACTAATTTATTGTAAAAAAATAAATTATTAAGAAAAAGATTTTAAAAGTCTACAAATTCCAAAATAAAAACAAAGTTATGGTAATGTTGCCTCCTTGGTGAGTTCAGTTTATTTTTTATATATATATATATATATATGTATAGAGTTACATTTTTCTCCACTTTATCCAGCTGCAAAATTGAAATGCTGCAGATTGACATTGTGGTCATTCAGTTTTTTTTTTTCTAAAAAATATCTCAACTTTTAACTCAGAATATCATAACGAGAATAAAGTTGTAATTATTAGAGGAAAGCGTCACACCTTCTGTGCCCAACTTATTCTGCAATCCATTGTACTCGAACTTTGGGAAAAATCGACCTCCAACACGTCATTCAAGTCGGATTTCCAAGTCGGAAACTCGGGCAAGATCCATCTAGTTCACCGACAGAAACACACCTGATGTCACAGCAATATGGCAGCACACACAGTGGAGTATGCAGAATTACCTTTTTTCGTAAATTTTTACTTCATGCAGTATTTGTGTTGTGAAACGTGGTGAAACAACGTTGAAGTTGCCGTTTCCTTTCAGTTGATTTGTGCTTGACAATTTTTATTTGAATGAGCAAAGACGAGCAGGACCGTTGACTCCCTTTAGACGCCGTTTCTGTGGTCACTGATATCGGTCCTCGGGAGATGCTTGTAAGTTCACAGACTTTGCATACAAACATCAGTTTTCTGCAGACAGATGCAACGGGACGCATTTAAAGTGAAAGTCGGTTATACCAACTTGGAACTATAGACTTCCGACCTGCAATGGATTGCAGCATTATGCCGAGTATTTCACAACCAACACGTCGTGAAATTTGTCGTACTCGGAGAGAAAAGGCAAAAAAACGTCACGACGTTGTGAAGCATCCAAGATGACGCGGTGTCCACTATGATTCACTACATGGGATTAAACCAGAAATTGTTGCCCCAAACGCCTGTTTTCGTTCCGATGCAATACGTCTGTCAGGTCAGACTATTATTGGTCTGAAATCGTAAAAACATAATTTATGAATAAATAATTATACATTTATGAAAAAATAAATGTATATATAACTTTCCTCACCAGTCAGATCCTGTTAGTATCCTAACCAGATCATCAGTACCAGTATTTAACGGTGTGATTTAACCAGACTGTGTTCATCAACGCGAGGACGACGCGGAGCGAACAAAAACTCCCACAGCTGATGTGTTCAGTGTCGCTGGTTAACATGAACACCAACATGAAGCCCAGAGAGTTAAGTAAATGCAACACGTGTGTTTTGGAGTCTGTTTAACGCTGAATATATTATGAGGGAATAAATTAGCTTTCTTTCAGCCTCTGGAGGATCTGATGACGTGTCGTGGACATGACCCCCCTCCCCAGCAACGAACCACAGAAATTTTGCACACAACAACTTACACAACTTATATTTCAGTACGCCGGCTCAAGAGGACGCAGACTTGATAGTGAAACTTCCTGACACACACGTGTTGTCGTCCGTTGCAGAGCGCTCCACGTTAGGTGAAAACAAACACTAAGAATCATGGGTAATAATGGGTGAAACGCTGCTTGACGCAGCCCTGCTTCCTCCGTCCTCCCAGCACGGCAGGACGACGGTGTGTTAGAAGCTCCCGGTGTTATGATGGACGTTTACTGACTGTGGGAAGCAGAGAGACGAGGGTTGGTGTGTTGGTGAGGAGGGAGCACGAATCCCCCGAGGGAGGGAGGAGGAGGAGGCTGCTCTTCATCTCCCTCATTAGTAATCTAACAACACAAACACTCACTGAGGTGTTTCACTAAATAATTATGACTCATTGCAGAGGTGAATTAAAGGTAAGAAAACAGAAATGAGGACTAAACAAAGGCAGTGTTTGGAATGATAATACATGTGTGTACAAACAGTTCATTAAAATGGGACAGCCGCTCATATTACTGGTTATCTAGGAATTTAAGGTTAATCTTCCACACAGTGTTACAGTTTGTAGTCCAGACAAGAGAATCAAAATGCGTCACTAAAAGCCAGGTGAGAGCGTCACACCCCCCCACCCTCCCATCCTGAACTCTTTCACAACTCCAGCTCCACAAGAAGGCAACAAGATAATAAAATCAACTCATTCGGTGTGGAGGAGACATGAATGGGCTCCTGTTTCTTCCCCCGGCTCCCCTGAACACAAAGTGTCCGTTAGCATAACAAAAGCCTTTCCCAGCCACTTGCACTCCTCCATCTATTCATCCTGTCAAAACACGGCCGCTTGGCTTTTCCTCCTCTTCCTCACCCCCTCCTCTTCCTCCTCCTCCCCCTGGAGATCCTCTGACAGCTACAGAGGCGGGAGGAAGCCTCCCACCTCTCATCACCATTTAGGAGCGGCCCCTTTGTATGCCAATTGCCCGTCCTAATTGGTGGCGTTTACAAGCCGCTCCGTCAAACCGGCAGGCAGTGAAATCCTGCAGAGTGGGCGATCAGCTTTAAGAGATGGGGGGGGGGGGCTGCAGAGTCACTGGTTTAAAAGGCCGGTCAGAGGGAAGAGGAGGCGCACCAACAAAGGGAGAAGAGGAAGAACAACAACAACAAAAGACGACAGTGAATGACACCAACTTTGTCTGCTGACGTTTTCATTTTGGTTGAATTAACCTTTTAAAGTCCTCAAATATCTTTTGTTGTTTTGGTCTCAATAACTTTTGTTAACAATGAAAGAGGAGATTAAAGAAAGAGGAAATTAAAATAAATAAAAATCCATGTAATTGTTCGTCTTTGTGTTATCAAAAGAAAGTGCTTTATTGGACTAAATAGTCTCAGGTTTGTTTTATCCAATCATTTTGATAAGTCGTCTTATCTGTCACAGTGCTCTCAGCTCGTTTCATCAGGGACAACAGAGCAACATTAATGAGAAAACAGAGAAATTTCTGGAGATTAAACTAAAAGAAAAGATATGATATTGATCCTCGGGGGTTAATTCACATGTTACAGCAGCTCAAAGACAACAAAGTGAGAAAATAGAATGAAATAAAAAAAATAATAAAGAAATGTAAGAAATTAGAGAGATGATATTAAAAAAGCTATATACAATATATTAGAGGTGTAAAACAATGCTGCCATCTGTATTTGTTTATGTCCCTTAATAACTAGTGAATGTGGAGCTCATTTTATATTTGACTTTATATACGGCTGGTTGCTTTGTGAAAATCACCAAGGGATCAATAAAGTTTTATCTTAATCTGTAATCATACATAGCAATTAAAATAGTTGCAGTTAAGATTTATTATGGATTATATAAACATGTAGAATCCAGGTTTGCCTACAAAATGCATTTTATTAGATCTGTGAAGGTGTGAAAAGTGAAATATAACGAATACAGAACTAATCAGTGACTGTGAGGTTTTGGTGAAACTAACAGAAACTATGAACTCACAACAGCTTCATAACTAATAAAAAACAAAGATTTACTCAAAGTCACTTTATCTCAAATCAAACATGTCACCAGTGTTTCCGACTTCACGGGGGTCAAAGGTCAACTCAGAGAAGGTGAAAAGCTTTAACTTAGAGGTTCACATGTCAACTGGATCATCAGAATAACTCACAAACAGGAGCTAAAACCAAGTGTGAAAGCTCATATTGTTCATAAGGTCTGACCTATCGATCTATTGATCGACAGCGAGATGGACCAATCGGTTCGCTTACAGGCGTCACCTAAACAGTGGGCGGGACACCGGCTCTCAGGATGATGTGATCGAACCGATGCCTTCCACTACTGTACACTATAATGGATAATACTGTAAAATATACATTAAAGAAATGGAATAAAAAATATATCATATTGAAACAATAACAATATAGCAGTAATATAGTATTGTTATATATTTTTTTCTAATATATGAAGCTGAATATTTATGATAATATACTTTTATTTCGTGTTGTATGATGTTGTATCAGTTAAGTGTCTTTAGTCATTTACATAGAAAACTCCTCCAGCTATAAATGATTTATTATTACAATGAGGCAGAAACCCATGAGGGCAGGACTTCCCCTTTAATTACACTTCTCAAATCAAACAGCAGCCCTGCGGTCACGACTCGCCGAATCTGTCTGAAAATTAAATGTTCCTAAACAGTCCAGTGAGACGGATAGAAACGTATTAAAGACTGTGATGAAGTCTGCTCCACTGACGCATGACTAAGCTTTATTACTAAAGAGGACTCCTGACTCCTTAATCCTACTACAGTGTATGAATTTACTTAAGAGTGATGAAGGTGGCACTCGGCTCTCTCTGTTATTTATTATTTTATTATGTTGAATTCTGTAGTGAGAGGAAGGGATATTATATCACACACTTAATATTACCTGTTAACTCCACCTGTGGATCTACTCTGTCACATGTGAGGCCAGATTTTAAAGAGATTTTTCATCCTTCCTTCAGTAAAGATGAACATTTTTCACAGTGAAGTCTGTGATTTATTATATAAATAGCAAAACATGTTTTTTAGGAAAAGTTCAGTTTCTGAACTCTAGTTGTTCTGTGATTGTATCATATTGATGTTGTTATTGGCTGTATCAGTGATGGGATATGAGAAGCACAGACACGTCACTCCGTCTTTTCCTTATTTGGCGAGTGACACCGGGGTCAAATGTGAAAAAAAAATAAACAAAAGAAGTAGATGCAGCGGTCAAATCTTGCAATCGTCATTTCCGTTAAGAGCCCAACACTATCCTGTCGAAATCCACGCACTACACAAGTAAGTACATCGTGTACACGGTGTCCAACAGAGAGGTGGATTAATGGAAGCATCCGAATCGAGAGCAACTTAAAACCAGAGTAAAATTCCTTGTTTGCGTTCACACACTTGATTCAGGTTGTGATTGTGGCGCTGTGCAGCTGTTTTCTATAGATATGAGTGAAGAAGAAGACAGCTAGTCAGCAAACGCTGCAGGTTTCTGAAGTGTTTTTATGAGGAAGGAAACACATCCAACACGTTTGTTGGAGCTCAGTGAGTTTCAGTGAGAAAACTTTAAAGTCCAGTAAGCTTTTTTTAAATGCTGCACGTGTTGTGAAATTGCTGAAGCAGTTTTCTGTGTTTGAGCTCTCAGGGCCACCATCATGTTATCGGTTTTACTGGTTTTATTATTACATCTTCATTACTTTAATTCTTTGTGTGCATTAGTCTCAAACTACTGTTTTACTGTTGGCTTTGGTTCTGTTTTATCATCAGTTTATCAGTCTCCTGTAAAGCACTTTGAGCAGCACCAACCTGTTCGAAAGGTGCCATACAAATACAGTTTGACTGATTGATTTTTAAAACCAACAACACTTTTGAATTATGAACGTGACTCTCAACAGCACAGGAAGAACAAAAGCTCTCAGATGAGGTTTGGTGCCAACAGGCTGCCTGTTAATGTAAGTAATGAAAAATCTTGCACACATTAACATATTAATTGAGATTTTCCAACAATCATGTTTTGCCGATGGATGCATTCAAATCAGGCTTTCAGTCAGAGGAGAGATTTAATGAGAGCGGAGGAAGATAACGACTTTGCCAGTATGTGCACTTAGTCTCCGGCTTTTTGGAGAAAAAGTACTTATCTCACCCCGGGAACCCCTGGTTTATGTAATCTGCCCTCTCATTCACAGCCGCGGCCGGATGATTGTTTGAAAAATGAAAAAGCCATTTTGGAGCGAGCGGCGGTTTGAAAGGAGCCGCCTGTTCTGCAGCGTGGCCCTCGTTGTCGAAGCCTCGGAGGGGTCGCCGGAGGTCAAGGGAATTATGATTACGTCGCAGCCTCGGCGCTCGTTCGCCGGGCTCCATATTCCCCCGAGTGACCCCTCCATAAAGAGACCCCTTTTTGGCTGATGATGAAACTCGATAGCTCTGCAGAGGAACATGAATGTTTTGTTAAGAGGGGAGTATCGCTGTTGTTCAGTTCAGGAGGTTCATCTTGACAAGATGGAGGTCGTTTTTATTTATTATTTATTTCTTTATTTCTTTTTAGAGAGCTTCGCTGATTCTTCACAAATGTGGTTTAAACTATTTTTCACACCTGAGATTGAGTCTGGGTGTTTGGATGGAGGCGACAGGACAGTTTCTGAGGCAACAACAACACTAAACATCCAAGGTTACCAACAGACTCTGGTTCATTTTAAACTGGACACAGTGGAAGAAATACTATCAGAAATACTACGTACTGGGAACACCGCAGTGCAGAAATACTCAAGTAAAACGTGCTTAAAATCTCAAGTAGTCTTAGGTAATCCTACTTAGTAACTAAGGTACTAAAGTATTAGCATCAGAATATTCTTAAAGTACCAAAAGTAAAAGTACTCAGTATGCAGAACGAATCATTTCAGAATATTATATTAATAAAGCTGTCAGACAAATGGAGTAAAAAGTGGACAAGACTGAAGGTGAGAAGTTCTGATAAATCTAACAAGGAATTATTTATTCATGTTCTTCATGACTCCTCCTGGCTTCCGTAAACATGAGATCCTGACAGATATACGGTCGATTCCTGATCATTAAACCCACCATTAAGAGTCAATTTCACAATATTCATGAAGAACAAAGGGTTTCTCAGGATTTCATCGAACACGACCTGATGTAAAACTTTTGTCAATCGTATTTGTCTTCCACTCACCGTCCTGGAGATGGTCGGCTCACTGGCCAACGATAAGGAGTCGCTCCTCAGAGACAGGAGGTCGGAGCAGGCCATGTCTCCCCCGTCACTGCCGGAGCTCAGACCGGGATCTGTGGGGATCACCGGGATCACGAGGTCTGCGGGTCTCTGTGGTCGCAGAGCCTGGAAAACACACAAACCATAAAACTTAAAGTTGATTAAAACTTATATACTGATGATTTTTTTCACTCTGTCGGAGGTTAATGTGAATTTTGGTAATATGCAGTCTCTGGATCTGAAAGGCTCTTGATGTCAACTGGCAGAACAAATATTTAGAGGCTTTATTATCAGTTTCCATTCAGCTGTAAGGAGCCTCTTTAACTTACTCTCTGAGAAAACATCTCCAAATTTAAAGTCGAGAAAAATAAGAGATATTAGAAATAGTGAGTATAACTAAAACAAGACATGGACTCATTAACTCTGACTTGGGCCCTGAAAAAGGTGTGTGGAAATGTCGAAAATACGAAAACATTTAGAAATATCACAAAACAAAATGAAGCATGTAAGTTAAACATCCAGTGAAGCTTCTTCTCCACTGAACAAACAAAAAATGGCAGCAGACCAAAACTCAACTGATTACATGAAATGAACAAAAATGTCACATTTCCATCATGTTTCCTGAATGGTTTCCCATCGTTTGGAGTTATTTTAATTGTGTCAACGTGTCTTCTTCTTCTGCGATGGTTTAAAGGCACCGACTGCTGTTTATCTCAACAAACCAACTCCTATTAATCACATAACCGTAGAGGCATGGGAATACATACCGATTGAGCTTTTCTTTTGCAGATTTTCTCAAAGATTCCGTTGAAATGTTTGTAAAGATGAACATAAAACTAATTACATGTGTTAACAATACTGCTAACAACATTATCACTGTATCTAAGGACTTCTGGAGTGGTAAATGGTACCAACACAGAGGTGTGTTTAGGCCTTTTGTCTTCGGTGTTGGACCTTTTTGTGATATTCGTATTGTGTCGGGGTTTTGCACGTAACATCCGGAAAGGATCAAAACAAACTCAAGAATGCTTCTTTGCTCACCAATGATCCTGAAGATTTTTCTAAACCCAATTCAGCCTCATTCTGTCACTGTCCTTCCATTAAACTGCCGATGTTACGACATGAAGCTGCTGTGAAAATGAACACACCTTTCCTACCTGCTGTAGGTTTATTATCTGCCTTGAACGGCTGTGAAACCCCAGGAATAGTCCCAACACAAACAATGCAAATCTTCTCAGTGTGAACTCAACACAACATAAACCACCACTTATCACTTCCAATCTTCGCTCACGTCCCTCCAACGGCTCCGAGGTGCCGCCAAATTACCATATGAGAGAGTGTTTGCAACTCAACAAAATGTCCGCCTGCCTCCCTGGAAGTGGCGTTCATCTTCTTATGTGGATAACAGAACGAATTGGCTGCCGGGGGCCTGTTGACTACAATTAGGCCCCAGTTGGCAACAGACATCAGCAGCAGCAGTTTAACATCTCACAGAGCCGCGATTGTCCTTTAACTGTTTAAGACTGGAGTCCCAAGAGAGCTAATTATGCCTCTCCAGTCACTATTGTCCCGGCCATACACACACTTATTTATACACACACACATTTATGCAGATCTACACAGGAAAGCAGACACACACAAACTGGAAAAGGCCGGATAAAACACGTCACACCTATCATTTTGATTTCAGCTAATTATTTCAAGTAGTACATCGCTTTTACTGTAAATAATAATGACACTACTTTGCACTTTAAAAAAGGTTCCTGCTTGGCTTTTAATTCAGATTTAATCATCACATAGAGGCCTCAGGTTTACACTGTTTCACTTGTTCAGCGGCATGTTGTGTTTCTCAGCGGTGTCAATGAGGTTTAGAGAAACAGAGAAACCTCAGATGAAGAAACACTGTCGCTAAATCAAGGCTGCCTACATTTTCTAATAGTTTTCAATGGAAAGGTTGTAACTGTGCAACTATAATATATAATTTCAGCCAGAATTAAAATTAAAAAGGGGGGAAAAAACAACAAAATACAGTGTGGTGCAGCAGTTGGGGTTCCTGGTTTTCGTCTGGTCTCTGCCTTTATGTTGACGGGGCTTTCATGTAATACTGTGAAAGAAAAACGGGGCCGGTTTGAGTTGTCAGCAATCAATACAATACGTAGTAAGAGAACCACAGAAACCCAAAACGATGATCGATTTCACACAGAAATACACAAAGGCAGCTTCTCTAATGGTGAACATTTTGTAACCTGACAAACTGATATGGATAATTATTGATACGCTTCTTGTCCTCAGATGTGAGGCTGTGTGGGCGGTAAGCTCATTAGCCAAACATGTTAACAACTCCAAATATCTGTCAGACAGACAGTCAGCAGGCAGTTACCTGTCAAGAAAACCCAATACTTACACTCAATACTATTGATTAGCTGATCAGAAAGGAGCTGTTGACTATTTATATTGAGTGCAATAGTTCACTCTCTATCTTGGAAAGTTTGACTACTTAAAATGTTAACTCAAGGTCAATTTACTAGACTTTTTTCGGAGCTTTCAAACATATCTCACGGTCTTCCTCCGCCAATAGAGTCTGCTCAGTTGCCATGGAGACAGCTAAGTTGTCATCATGTGACAGTATGGGATTTCGTTGTAAATGGAACGTGAAGTAGAACAACTGAGCAAATTATATTCATTGAGGAAAACCCAGAGACGCTGTTGAAAGCTTTAAAAAAAGCCAGTAAGTGAACCATGAGTTTAGAAAAAAGAAGGCTATTGAAAGTTTGTATTCTATTTTATTTTCCTTTTAGTTTTTTCGTGTGTGTGTCCAGAGCTGGAATGAACCAGTTTGTTAATGTTGTGAGTTAATTTCTGACAGAATCGAATCAAATCAATAACACTGAAGCAACTGTGTGTAAAGTGTGAAATGGTTTTCTAGTGAAGAAAAACTTTTCTGACACAGTTCTTCGTAGCTGAGATGTACTTCCATAGAAAGGTAGCTCTGAGTCTTATGTTAATAAGCTGAATATTTAGCTGAAATATTTGACATTTAATTCATATAAATAATTGGTTGACGTCATGTAGGAACAGACGTGATGTTTCTGTAGTTTTGTACCAGCTTGTTTTTCATTCACACGTGCTAAGGAAGGTTGGCTTAGATGTTGCACACTTGTATATGTTTGTCTAAGTTGTCTTCATGTTGAGATGAATGAAAATTATGTTTTTTAGCCGCATCTTTCACCATCTTTTTACTTCAACATGCGTATGTACGTGCCCGGGAAGAACTCCACTGAACTGAAGCTGCACAGAAACATAACAACAAGCCGTCTCACGCGCTGTGTGAGGATTTTAATTAACAATCACATCACTCCTTTGAATGAACAGTGAAGTAATAAGGATCAGTGAGCGAACACCTTAAAGCACGCATGTTTGATGTACAGTGTTTAATGAGCAGGTTCCCAACACTACATGATCCCTGCTGTACGTATAGAGAGGCGACTGCGGGAAAATGATGTGTTTCGAGTCCTCCTGAGGTTTGTTTGGGGGTCTGACTGCCATCAGAACAGGAAAAGACCTCAGCACAATGTGACATGCAGCGGGCTTTAATTGGTGCTGCTGACTGTCACGATGTGTATCATCAAAGTGTCCCGCCACCTAAATGCCATATACTGCACAGTACAAGCACGCTGACGGGAAGGTTTGGCAGTGAGGTGTTTAAGAGAAAGCTTGAAGAAGGGTGGAAACAATTAAGTCAGTTATAAGCATAACATATAACATGTCACCAACAAAGAAGAATAAGAGAACAGGATTTTACTTTAACTCAGATTTAAAACACGTCTGTAAAGGCAGATTTGAAGAACAAGTTTCAGGCTACGAGGATGCCTTTCTCAGTCACACTATTGTCTTCTTTGTTGAACTCAAACTGAAAATCAGGGCCTGACTTAATTGAAACGTCTCACTGCAGCACAAATCTATAGGTTGAACTCTAAATGTAGGGTAAATAACCCTTATTAGAATAGGATGAAATGCCAAGACAGCAAATGAGAACAAACGCCCATTTTCATATAAATAAATACAACCGTTAATCATTTAAAATCCAATGGAAGTTTCCATTAGGTATAATGTGAGAATCCATCATTGATCGCACACCAAAAATCCAAACCAACAGAAAAAAGGAAACACGATTAAGATTTCATTTAGCTAGTGGCCACCATGTTTGAATAAAACGCAGCAGAAGTGCCTCTTGAATGAGCCTACGGTGCATGATGAAGTGCAACTAAACGTGCTCTTCCAGTGGAGAAAACATAATGTGGTGTAGTACTTACACTTCACACAACAAAACAATGTGAATATAATTCAGGGTTTGGAACTGTTTCACCATAAATACATCAAGACTTTCTGTCAATTTTTAGTAAATACAAAAGGATTTTGAACATCCTATCTGAGAACCAAAAGCAAACTAAATACCTCCAACATTGTGTTTTTATAAGTGTTGCTTGTACAGGACAGTTTGTGCTGCTGACAGGCCTGAACTGAAACTAAAACAGATCAATTTATCCTTAACTACCGTTACTACAATTTAATTTGCCCATCTGAAGCCTGCTGGTGTGTAAGCTGTGAATATAAACAGTTTGTGTACAGTAGATTGTTTAGTGAGTTCATGACTTTGCGTCTTTACAAAAGTTGTCCAGGTTTCATCTACAAAGGATTATTTTCATGACTTTTAAATCATTTTCATGATTTATTTTTTTTTTAAATAAAAGATTGAAATAATTCCACTGCTTGACATATTCTAATAAAGAAATAACACAAGATAAATAGTCTTTAAGCTTTAGGTTGCTGTGTATCTGTTGCATTGATTAGTTTGGGTACAGATCAGATCCGACCGATGGATCCAACAGAAACTGATCAGTACTGGACCTTCAGTAAAAAAATAACCCAATATAATTATTTCGATCACCGCCTCACAGGGTGACCGCATCGTTTGTGAGCATCGTATCAGAAAACCGTCTCTTTAATGTCTCTTTTCTTATTTCAGGACCCGTCGTCCTCAGTAAGAGTTTCCCCTGCAGGACAGATTAGAGTTGAATTGATTTAAATGTACCAACAGTGTGAAACTCAGCTGCGTGATGACCTCTCCAATAGTCTGGTGGATTCAGCATTCTTTGCCGTGGCTTCGGCAGACATGATGTGACGCTACAACAGCAGCCTGGTGAACAGCCGACGATGGAGGGTTAACCCTGATCAGGTGTTGAAAGGACCCCCCCCACCACCCTCCTCCCTGCCTGGATTGGCATCTTCCCGTTTCCCATGCAGCAGAGAGCGTATCCCCCAGTGAACACTCAGGCCTGTAAATTGTTTATCAGACACTAATGCAGTAGCCTAATCCTATTTGCATTCATATTAGTTCCCCCGTATCGCCATCTGAGGGAATTACTTATTTGAATTCTTCTGAGGGGTAAATAACTTTATGCATGATATCAGTATCTTCATAATTCAGATCAGTAAAGTCAATTTGGTTTAAGTGCTCCTCCGCCGCGTGCTGGAGAGGTTCTGAGGAAACTTATTTGGAGGCGGTTTGGATCAGTGAGCGTGTACACAGGAGGGCGGGTAATGGGATCTATCAGAGAAACGCTGTAAGAGAGCTGAAACTCTCACATGTTTCCCCCCTCAGAGGCAGATTTAAACACAGTCGGCCCTGAGCTGCTCTCAGCTCACAGACCAATTTCTTTTTTACTAATTTGGTGATAAATATGTTTTACTTCTACGTCATGTGTTGTTTTCATTCATAATATTGACTTTACTGTATTCTGCCGACTATTGACCGATTTATTTATTTTTTTGTTCCATTTCCTGTACATCCTGCTGTACAAGTCTCAAAGCTGGGAACACATGTCCACATCCTGAGACCACCACAGATATCAGGTTAAACAGACCATCTTCACTGCAAAGTTACTTTTGCCGTTAACCAGTTTACAACTAGCTGTGTTGAGGCAGAACGTTAACGGTTCCGTATTCCTTATTATTTTTAACGAAAAACAACAGCAACAATAAAACTTTCTTATATTAAACTAACCCTCCGCCACATGTCACATGATCCGTGATATCTGACTCCTGCTCAGTGCTGCTCAGACATTTTCAGTTTCGTCCAACGAGTTTTTTGATTTGATAAACGTGGGCGCTGTTGAACTAAATGTTTTTTATTTCTATATTTAAAAAAAGCAAAACGATGGTGGGAAAGTATATATTCGCGATGTTTGCTGTTAGGTGATAAAGGGGGAGTGGAACTACTAATGACACGCGGTGATGGTTTTCATTTCTAATTTAAAGACCTCCATGATTATTACGTGTAAAAAACAAAATATGAGAATTTTTGCAGATTATAAACTGTTAAGGAAAGCAAGAAAGAAAACCAAAGAATTAAAATGCAGGAAGTTTGTGATGAAAGCCGGCGAGATCATTTGTCATCTCATCATTCAAAAACACAATGTTCTGGAAATAAGAATATTTAAAATAGTTCACAATGAACAAATACATTATTGAAAACATTGAGAGCATCTTAAATTCATGATGTGACATGTGGAAACAAGACTTGAATGCATAATTACCGCTCTAAACCCACAAACCAGGAGTACAGTGTGAAAATAAGAAAGAAAATAGAAAATGGTTTTGAAGAAACAAAAAAAAAGGCAGATTGATGAAGAAAAGCTGTCAGGACGGCTGTGCTTTGAACTTGATCAGAGACATCGTTTAAACAAAGAACAAAGCCAGCAAATATGGAGAAGAAAGCGCTACCTGTGAGCGCTGGAAACAAAGGGTTTGAGGAAGACGAGACATTTGGCACCGCCAGCGTTGAAGTGGAGCAGTTGAAGCCCATGAATATAGATGAGAGGCTGATGTGCATATTATTTCCCATCAGGCTTTCTGTCACTGTACTCACCTCCACTGCCTGAGTGATTACCAGCGCTGGGACGCTGCCGCCCGACTCCCCGGCTGCCTCCTGATAGGCCATGGCGGTCACCGGGTGCCGGTCCTGGTCCTGAGGCGAGGCTAGGTGTAAACAGACGAGGGGGGTCAGACTTCACAATCCAAACATCACGTGATTCGGTGGATATGAAAAGATACTCTAGAATTTAAACGTTTTGTAAATGATTGTAAAAATCTGTTTTCTCAGCAGCCGTTAGTGTGAAACTCTGTGATTGGATGTTTGTTGGTGAAATGCACCCTGGGAGTTGACCTCGGTCCTTCAGTGATTATGTGCACAGGCAACTTGTGATGTTTTGGGAAATGCACTTGTTCACTTTCTTTCCAAGAATTAAGTAAGAAGATCGATTTTAACCTCACGTCTGTGCCTCAAAGTCCATCCGTTTTATTATATGTAAAATACTTTATAACATCTCTTCAGTTGCAGTGGACACAAAGTTATCCAGCAGGGGGCGATGTTACCTCGATGTTCAGGTACGTCACCTCCAGGTGACAGGTGACCTGCTGCTCTGAGTTTTAACATTATTTCCTCCTTTCTTAACTCGTGATGGACGCCTGGTGGGAATCACTGCTACGGTGAGCCTGCTAAGCTGACTTGTTGGTAGTTGGCTTAGATGACTAATTTCCACTTGTGAGTCAAAGTTGAATACAAACTGTTGAATGTTGTGAAGAGACAGAGATACACAAGCAACCCTCTCTGTGCTGCAGACGTCACAACTTCACACGTTGACTTACTCAAGCAGCTTTTTTTTCTCTCAACTGTCAAAAAAAAAAAATATTCTATTAATAGAAAGTCAACAAAAAAAAACAGCAAAAAATGTAACTTTAAGAACTGAACCTGTGATTTTTTGCGTTATTCCTTTTAAAAAAAAAGGAACTTAATGATTATTTGATCGGAAAGCCTAATGTGTGGTGGCCCAAACTCCCCCCCGTCTCCTCTGTGTTATTTTCTCTCTTGTTTTATCATCACAGAGATCAACCCAGCTCATGACATCAACCCCTCAGCAACACGTGCAGAGGTGCAGAAGGTTTTTCAGCGTAAAGGTGTGAACGAGCGTTTCCTGTCGTGGTCTCTGGGTGCAAACTTTGACCCACTAAGCCATCGACTCAGTTTCAGAGTTTCACTGCAGTTGCTAAATTTGACCAGGGTAAGAAATTGTTCTCATGATGCATCTTCTGTGTATTTTACAACACCTCTTAGAGATCAGTCTTATCTGTACCTATATTAACACATCTTTTGTTTGATTTTAATCTGAATCTTCAGAGTAATTTAAGGTGTTTTAGCTCCCTGAAGCTGTTTTTAATGTAAAATGTAAATCTGCAGAGTAACTACAGTATTAAATACTCTGAATGTAATAGAGAGGAAGTAGAAAAATGGAAACACTGCAGTAAAACTGTCAATTCAAGCAGGGAAAAGACCCAGATGCAGACCAAATCTCAAAAGGTCAAAAAAAGGTTTATTCTGATGGAAGAAAACTCACAAAATCCTCACACAAGGGGCCAGGAACAACACGAACATAGCAGATGAACACCAGACAAACAACAACAAGGACCCGACAGAGGACAAAGGGAACTCAGGAACATATATGCACACAGACTAATAAGAAACGAGACACAGCTGGGGAGGACAGGCAGGCAGCAGGAGGAGGAGGGAGACACAAGGGCTGTGCAGACGAGCTCTAGACAAGAAACAGGTGTGCAGGGAAACGAGGAAAAACAAAACAAAAGCATCAGTTTTACTTCACCTCCATCCTGATCCCCTCTCTGAGCCGGGTCCTGGTTCTGCTCAGCCTGAGATGGATCCTGATCCCAAACACTGAACCATCGGTGATCGTCAGACTCCTCGCCCGAAGCTCTCCCTCTGTCACAATCATGTCTTGTTGGACTCTGGTCTACTCCCTGAACCGGGTCCAGAGGTGGATCTGGAGCGCATGTTTCATGCTCTGCTTCATCCTGACTTCTAGCTTTGTCTTGAACCTGAACCTGGTCTAGACTAGAGTGAAGACTGTGTAGCTCCTGACCCTGTTTGAGACTCTCAGGATTCTGGTTGTGTTGATCCTGGAGGTTCAGGTCTTTCATCGCCTCAGTTTTGGAGGTCTGAAGCTCATCGTCCAGACGGGACTCTGGGAAATCTTCCTCCATTGTAGTGAGAGTCTTCGTCTGTTAACGGAGAGTTCAGCTCTGGAACGAGATGTCCAAAATACTCAGTGACCATCGTGTTCACACACGATGTTTGTTATATTTCACAGTTTTCATGCTTTGATTTGTTGTTCTGACCTTTTACGTGACAGAACAAGTCTCCTGTTACTGGTGAAACCACTCGAACTCGATACAGACTAGTCTCTCTTTTTGGGATTTAGGTGACAAGAATACAAGATACAGGGTCGTACTCTCATATTCACTGAGCTTACCCAGCAAGAACCAATTAGATGACTTGCAGGTCAAAAGTTAAAACCTTCATTTAGTTAAAATGGAAGTCTTTTAGGTTACACATAACCACTGTCTCAACAGCATTTCTGTGATACGTTGCTATGAAGACACGTTGAGATGTTGACATCTAAACGAGTCCTTCACAGGTTTATCATCACAGTCCTGTAACATCGTCAGACTTGAAATCAATGCAGCAGAAGCAGAGATATCCTGTTTTTTATTAGAATATATATTTATTTATGCTGCAGGGCTGATGGAGGGAGTGGAAACAGGCGAGCAGGTGGATGTGGGAGTCAGGTGGGAAAGTCCAGGACGTCTGGTGGACAGGTGGAGGATGGCAATGACCACAAGGCTTCATTGAGATGTGGAGAGGGACAGCAGCACTGTACTTTTGAGTTTCAGCCGAGTGGGACACATTTCATCTTTTAGGCTCGTTTGGCCGATAACGCCGCTGGACACGGGAACTGTCGCTGGAACAACAGCTTACTGAGGCTGATTGTTTTCTTCTGGGAAAGGGTCACGTGATGGGGCGTGATGAATCAGGTAAGGACACTTCGTGACTGATGAGACCCAGTCAGGAAGCGAACGTGGCTGTCTGCGTCATCGTTTTCAAAGGTCTGCGTTTCTGCCGCCCAGACTAAAATGCAACCCACCGGAGTTTACAAACTAAAACGGGAGCAGCAGTTTTAGTGTGGACGCTCGGCGTAAAAGCAGCAGAAGTTATGGGTTTAAAACAAAGACGTATCAGTGTGGATGTAGCTTTAGTTTAGTGGATGACAGGCGACGTTCGGTGGACTGTACCGCTGTAAACTAACAGTGAATCCTGTCCTAATGTACAGTTACTGACTCTCTGTATATGAAGCCTAACGTGTATCTCATCTGAACCTATTATCCACTCTGTGAAGTCTCTTCCCTTAATAGAGAAATCCCATGGGTGGTAATTATGTTTGAGCTCAGATAACAAGGATTGCATTTCATACTTGGATAATAACTATTAAAAAGAGTGTTTTCCAATTAATTAAACACACTGTCTTTAAGTAACCTCTGGACATTTGCCCCATGGGCTAAGTTAATTTATGAGGTACTGGGGGAAAACAAACGAGCGCTCCTTTCATGTGAAAATCTTCACAAAAGAGTCGGTACCATGGAGAATATGAGGGAAACTGCACTGCAGATTTTCCATGAATATTCAACTTTGTACATGCAAATTGTTAACATAACTTTTTGATATGATTAAATCTCACTACAGTGTCATTTCGTGGGCAGGCCTACTGGGGGTCTCGACTTGGCGATGATGAAAGAGTCATCTGAGCTTTTCCGAGCCATTACTTCATACTGCAGGAAGCTTGCAGCGTATTTAATATCAGACTGGGGAGAAGCCTCTCGAGCATCATTACCAGCAGAGGAGAATAGGAGGTGCGTTCACCTCCGCCGCCGTGGAGCGCTTTAATGAAAGATGCTTAAAAAAGCGTGAAAATGCCATCCCTTAATCTGCTCGACCCATCTGTAGAGGAGCAGCTTAAAACCGCATCGCTCGCACCATTTCACCCCGTCAGTGCAGTCATGCTCATGATGTGCTTAGAGAGGCTCCTTAAGGAGAATGTTTTCACATTACTCAGGCTTCATTATGCCAAATCAATATTCGTTTAGCATCGCAGGTTATAGACTCCACCTCAAATCCAGGCTCGCACAAAACTGCTCAGGAAAATAAGAAAAATATGAATTCATTTGATGTTTTTCCAGAAAACAAAATGTCAGCTGCAGCGTTTTTCAGGAGAAAAATGACCGTTAGGTGACTTGAATCAAAAAAGGAGTCCAAACAACAAACTGAGGAGAATCAAATATCTGGTGCTGATGAGAACTTCACAAATCATTTAACTCTGTTCTGAGTTGGCGTTGAAACACAGAGAGTAGATTCCCTCTGACAGTGTTGACATTAACTCTCTGAAATCAACTCCTCACCTGCAATGACACCAGCATCCATATTCACAAAACACCCTGAGGCTAAACGAAGCTGCTGATTGGCCGAGTTAGAAAAACACTCCTAAAAATAAACGTGTGGTCCTGAGTCACTGAGCTGCTCTCAGTCAGGCAGCGGCTGCAGGTCAGCGTTTCTACTGATATCATAATAATAAAGATCCAATTAGCTCCCAACGAGCCCAAACAGACCATCAACTCTGGAGATGACGGTTTGCTCTTATTGATTAAGTCAGTCTGCTGTGTTCTGATCTATGTTACAGAAGCCTTTATCTGACTTTACACCAGGTCTTTATGACATTTAAACAGAACCAAATCAAGAAGTCAGTAACAATAAACATTAATAACTGGAGGCTGTTTTAACAGCTCTGAACATTTCTGATTGGTCGAGCACTCGCAGCATTTTGTTTCAGCCACCGTTTATAAAAACCTGCAGCCGCAAACCAGATTGTCTTTTGTTCACTGCATACGTCAGACGGGCCAACACTGAAGTCCAGCTGTGTAGTTATGCACAAAAATGTTGCGTAAAAATAGCCGTAATGTTTTCACACGTCAGTGGACTAATTGGCTTTATCTTCACTCGTGGAAACTCAGACAAGGAACCTTTTAATGACTTGAAAAGTAGTTCCTGGGACTAAAATTTGGGGGTACTTTGGGAGGAAACGCGGCTACAGATACAGTGTGAGGTGAAAGAGACAGGTGCATGCAGGTGAACAACAGGAAGTTAGTTATTGTAGCTTGTCAGCAGGTGGAGCTGCAGCTCACAGATCCTGGAGGAGATTAAGATACTTTAACCAAAACTCAGTAAAATCT